>LBNU01038936.1:29099-56078 GCA_014162995.1 Artemisia annua
ATATATATATATATATATTTTTTTTTAAATATACTAGATGTTGTGATTAGAGATTGGTTAAAAAACCCTCATTTAATTTCCTTGTAATTGTTTTTCTAGCTTCTTGCTAGTTTTATAAAATTTGCCGTTCAAAAAAAAAAGATGACGATAATAACATGTATTGATGAATGGTCTGATGATGATTAAGACATGTTTTTTTTACCACTGGGGCATTGGTCTAGTGGGTGAGGCTTTCGTTCTTGAGTCAATAGACTCAGGTTCGAATCCCATCCTTGGCACTTTGATCCCAGATAGGTACCCACCTCCGCAAAACTTATGGGCTCACTGGAGAGACTTTGTGGATAAGAGCTCAAGAGTCCGAGAGTCTCAGCTCACTCCAGTTGGTGCCCCACTAGGCCAGGAGAGTTGCCCGGAGCTATTCCTTGTGGGGTGGACAATGGCTGGTGCCAAAAGGCACCCGGGGTCAGGGTGTTCCCGCCAATCTACACCTTTTTGTGGATGATTAAGACATGTTTTTTGGAGTGTTTGGTGAAAATTGTCAAAATTTTCAAAAGTATGGTCACTCAAATCTTGAAAATCTTTCAAATCCTATAGTGAACAAAACCATTTTTAATATTTTATGTTCATCTACTCCATACTTTTTCACCAATTGTGTGACTTTTAATAACGGACAAGATGTGGTCGTCCTGCAATAAATTGTAGTTTAAGCATTCAAACTTATTCTTTCAAACATAAGACTAAAACAATATGATACTACCTCCGTCCCTAAATAAATGTTCACCATTAACTTTCAAAGTCTTCTTTTCTCAAGTTTGACCATAAATTATTTCATTTGTGTTATGTAATACTTGATGAAAATTATACCAATGAAAACATATTTAAAATCAAATCTATTCATATATTTTGCATTAAGTATTACATAACACAAATAAAATAAGTTAAAGTTAAAGTTAAAAAAGGAAGACTTTAAAAATCAATAGTGGACACTTATTTAGGGACGGAAGGAGTAGTAAATTAGTAATACAAAAAGCCATATCATTCAAAATGATTAAATATGCAATAGATAATCATGTGTGGTGGACACCAACTCTATAGGCAGAAAAAATTGGCGTTACGAATCATAAGCAAGACTCTGCACCGTGCTAAATGAATAAGGCGAGCGTCTCTAAGATATAAAACTTCTTGTTGTTGAGATTATAAAAGAGCTCCGGATATGATGGTGCCAACTTAAACTCTCTCTAATAATGCAAACACCGGTTACCTATATGATATTATAACGACTCCAAATTTCAAAATCTATCTCCTGTTACATTGCAGAAGACTGCAATGCGAGCTCAATACAATCACGATCGTTGAAAGCATTCATCGTTTTTACAGGACGAAAGCCAATCAACTAATTTTATCCATTTGCAATTTTAATCATCTTTTCTCTAACAAAAAGGTCTGTTTATGCATATATCCAAGACAGTCCTCTATCTCCAAAAGTAAAAGTACTCAAATTTCCAACTTATAAGTTTTTATATGAGAAAAAAGTTAGTCTGGTCTAGACTCTAGAATAAAAATATACTAGAAGAAAATACAAAAATTCTATTCAAAAACAAATGATATGCCAATTTAAGTTGCATTGGTATGCTTTAAACACATGAAAAAACCTATGATCCCAAATTGTCATCATCAGAATTAGTAGCCTCACTTGGGGTCCTCCAAACGTGTTCATCATTTTTGCAATAATAGGAGCGACCTTAGGATTCGCCTGGTGCTTTGCAAGATTAGCCGGGTTTTTCATTACTGCAGCATAATGTTAACGTTTTTCAGTAGACCAAATAAGAAAGATTTATGTGTGCCTAAATATCGTACTGCAACATACATAATATTATCATAATCTAATAACACCTATGCAGATAGACATACCATCTTGGAGCGCTGCCATTACTTCAGGATCTTGGAATGCTGCCATTAGTTCAGGATCCTGTCATCGTTTGAAGAATGAGCAAGAGAGTAAGAATGCATCTTTCACGAGTTTTATTAACATTGAAGCTGTCATTGTAATTTCGCCGATGTTCACATAATCAAAAAATGATCAGTTTTGAAATATAAGATACAGTACCAAGAAACTGGGTACTAAATTACGGTCAAACTTACATTCAGGATTTTGGTATAATCGATCCCACCAGGCATACCGCCTCCAGGGGCACTTCCTGGCATGCCACCTCCGGGGAACCCTCCAGGCATACCAGAACCCGGAAAACCACCGGGCATGCCACCTGGGAAACCACCAGGCATACCACCTGGTCTTTCACTTGAGGTCGCTTGTTCTTGCCTTTTGGCATTCTCATACGCAGCCTACCAACATCATGACAAAGTATAAGAATTGGCAACAAGAAAATGGGAAGAAAATTAGATTGACTGAATATACATTGACAAAAGAGATTCAGCTTGGCTTCTGCTCTTCGACGCTCTCTCTCACGTTCCGCTTTTTTGTTCTCTCTCTCTTTCCGCAACTTATCATATTTCCTACGGTGTTTCTCAATTTTATGTGCATTGGGTTCAACCTAAATGCACCATGTAATAAATTCCACAAGCATAAAATAACTCACAGAAATCCAAGAACCAATAGTCACAAAAGATCGTTCTTGATTATATTTACCTTTTTTAGGACAGAACTTATTTCCTCATCATAATCAAGCTTTGATGCAACGTGAAGATCCTTTGCAGCCTCCTCCCATTGACCAAGCATCGACAGTGCAATTCCACGAGATTTGTAGCCTTTAGCATAATCCGGGTTTATCTGCAATTTAATTTTTACAGGAATAAAGGCACGATTGGATTATCATAAATGGCATATCAAAGAACTAGATATCTAACTTAACATCCCGAATGCTACCTCTAAAGCAGCGTTAGCATCCCGAATGGCAGCATTTGGTTTCTTCATTTTGATATATACGGTGGCTATATCATTATTTTGTAAACAGGGGAAAAGAAGAAAACATGAGACTTTAGATAATAGCAATCACAATAACGACAAAACCGAACAATATACTAAAAACTCTGTTTATGTACCTCTGGTTCCATACAGTATAGCTGAAGCAAGGTTAAGAAGAATCGCCTCAGTGAGATGATCAATTGCTTCCTCTAGGTTACCTGCTAATCAACACCTCATGAGAACAATAAATAAAGGCTGCATCTAATTTGGTATAAATCTACCGCAGCCACCAAAGTTATCATCAAATTTAACACATAAAGCAATTGTGCCAAGTTTTGACCACATACTTGGTGTTGTCGTAACTAGCACTACAATTTCTTTTAAAGAAAAAAAAAATACAAAATAGGTACATACCGTTGGAAACAGAAGGGTTAAGAAGAATCGACTCAGTGAGATGCTCAATTGCTTCCTCTAGGTTACCTGCTAATCAACAAACTTGGTGTTGTCGTAACTAGCACAACAATTTTTTTATAAAAAAAAAGAAAAAAAAATACAAAATGGGTACAAACCGTTGGAAATAGCTTCTATGCCCTTAGCCTTTGCCTCTTGTGAAGCATCACGGTTTTCATCAGAGGCCTCCACTGAAGAATCTCCCATCTAAGATATTACAAGTTCAATGTTCAAAAAAATGCACCACCAAAAGCTACAAAATGCAAAATTCAGGATAACACCAGCTATTTCCCTAGTGTTTTATAGCTTTAGCGGACAATTTAAGGCTGTAATATGCAGTTTTCACAACTATTCGTTAACTAGTGACCATATGGATTTTCTAATTTCATACACAGAATCCCATATAATAAAATACACTGGTTTTGGTTCAAATCCGATATGTGAGCCACACTATTACGTACGGTCTCTGACTAAGAAAAAGAAACAACAAAAGCCAAAATCTTCAAAGAGTACTAATTAAAAACAATAATTAGAATGAAAATAAGACCTTTTGGGGAGGATCATTATCAGGCTCCACAATGTCGCATTCAAGCTCGACGTCAGATTCCATTATTTCGTCCTCCTCTTCTTCTTCTTGAGGAGCTTCTATATCTTCATCACTCTCCTCAACTACGTAAGACCTCTGTGATGCCAACAAGTATACTGTTTAAAATATGGCGCGACATGTATATATAGCAAAAGAAGCAAGAATTGTAACAGTAATGAGCAGAACGAATAACCGTTACACCCTATTTACGAAACCTCATTCTCAAAACATGGAAATCATAATGTATGATAAGCTTGCATATTAATACCTTGTGGTTTGAAGATGGTGGAACCTTCCCACCTAGGCTGAAACAAATCAAAAAACTCATGCAAATCATTAACTTAAGAATTAAGAACCAATCAAAAGATGAAAGAGTACGTTATATTAATACAAAGTAACTACCTCTCAACATATTTACGAAAGAATGAAAGTGAAAGATCCTTAAGGATGAAGGGATCGGATTCGCAGGTGGTCACGAATTGTTTTAGTTTCTCAATCTTAGCATCATCCATCTTCTTGCCAAAACAAGAATGCGATCGCAAGGTTTTTAGACTTTAGTACGGTTTTGGGGGCTGCAGACAGATTTTGTTCCGACACTATTTTAAGGTTTCACTGCAGTTTTAGCGGCTGATTCATTCTACTTGCCTTTAAATCCAACGGATAGGATTATTAGACTTGAGTCAACATGTTGTTATGTTGGGCCTGAAATCAAGGGTTTGACTGGATTTTTTTTGCTTCTCGTCTATTTTTATTACTAAAAATAGAAATCAAGTTATTTGGACATATGCTTTCAGAAATTAAAATAAAAATATGTCAAGAAAAATAAAATACCAGTATGTGTTAACCAAGACTTCTTTCGCCCTAGATTAAATTTAATGTCTAATGTTATATTCCTCCTGTTGTTCACCTTTCCATAAAATTATTGTTCACCTTTTCATTTTGAGATATCCCAAAATAAATTTTCACTTCTTATTTTAAACCAACTAAATGAGAATTTGGTAGATTGGTTGAGGAGTGTAGTGATTCAACTTTTTTAAAACAGTGTCTTTTTTGTCTGAACAATTTTATGGGGGAAAGAATACTATTTTTGTCTTAAAATAAGTGTTGCATGCACATTTTAATCAAATCAAATGATTGTAAAAAGTCAAAATGACATTTTATTGATGTTACTGTGTAATGATCTCACTTTTTTCTTAAACTACGTGCACTTTGAAAGTAAATATTTAGTTTGAGAGAAATGAAGATTGCCGAAGGATTATTTATTTATTTATTTATTTATTTTTTTTTGAACAACAAATTTATTAGAACTAGCAAGGAGCTAAAAAAATTACAAACTAAAGGTACTAGGATTTTTCATCCAAGTAACCCAGTTGAGTTTAGGTTTACATCGACTATAACACCAAATGAAAGATAAGCGAACTAAATCATCAAAAAGAAGCTCTCTACGAGTGTGAGACTCCTCGAAGAGAACCTGATTCCTGTATCTCCAAATTAGCCACCACATCACATAATTAACACCTTCAAAAATTTCCTTAAGACCCTTGAAATGAAAAGACGGATATTATTGAGCCACAACAACCATTCTTCATAAGAAGTAAAATCAGGGAAATCAAACTCCCACCAATGAACGACTAATCTACTTAGATGCTGAGCCAAAGAGCAAGAGAAAAGGAGATGAGAAGTAGACTCCACTGAAATGTTACATATAGGACAAAGGATGAAAGGGATATCAACTCCTTTAAGAGATAAATTCAGCCGGGTAGGAATATTGTCAAAACGAACTCTCCAAGCAAAAACATTGATCTTGATAGGAATAATGTTTACCCCTCTAGTAGGAACATTCTCCATTGGCAAAAGAACATCATCAATAAAATTGCGAACAGATTTCACCGAAAATTCACCTGAAGCTTCATATGACCAAACCCAACGATCTAACATAGGAGATAAAGTTGTACCTTTTATATTAGATTGAAGAAGCTGCTGTTGCTCTTCCTCTATACCACCTCTAGGAACACGACGATAGGAGGCAGAAAACAATTCACTTTTCAATTTATTTGCAACAATTATTTGTTTGGAAGATTCCAATGCAAATAATCTCGGGAACTGATGTTTCAAAACTTTCTCGTTTAACCAATTATCTTTCCAAAATAGAGTCTTCTCCATTACCAAATTTTTACGAACGAAATCCATAAGATCAATATCTTTTTTTTGTAAGAGTCGAAGGTTCACGAATGATATCAAGCCAAGGAGAATGCCTAGAGATAGAATCAAAAGAGTCAATTGCGCCCTTATCTCCATAAATAGCTTTGATGAACCTTACCCAAAGAGAAGAACCTTGCGTTAAAAACTGCCAAATCCATTTGAAAAGGAGAGCACAGTTAAAAGCAAAGAAACTAGAAACACCGAGACCACCATATTTTTTAGAAGTTAAAACTTTATCCCAATTGATCATTGCCATTTTTTCCCCGAACCATCAATTCCATTAAAAAAATTCCTTCTAATCGACTCTATGCTCTTAAGCACTCCCATGGGAACTTTGAATATAGACATATGATATATCGAAATGGAACTTAAGATGGATTTAATTAGAGTGAGATGACCTCCAATTGAAAGAGTCTTGAGTTTCCACTTAGATAGCCGGGAAGAAACCTTAGATATGACTTCATCCCACGCCTTAATTCTGGACATAACACCACTAACTTTAACTCCAAGATGGGTGAAAGGAGACAAGAACGTCGAGCAGCCCGCAATTTTAGCTGCTAAATCAACCTCTTCTGTACGAACACCTATCCCCGTAATCTTACTTTTATGCATATTAATATTGAGACTAGAAGCCTTATGAAAACATTTCAAGACATACACAATTGTGTTGATATTCGACATATCCCATTTAGCTGCTAAATCAACTTCTTCTGCACGAACACCTATCCCCATAATCTTACTTTTATGCATATTAATATTGAGACGAGAAGCCTTATGAAAACATTTCAAGACATACACAATTGTGTTGATATTCGACATATCCCATTTTCCAAGACACAATTGTGTTGATTGCCGAAGGAGTTTGGGTTATATTCGACAATCTAGATGAGATTGAGCTCACATGTCGAAAATAATTGTTGATATAAAGTAACCGTGTAATATTTATGATACATACAGAGCTTATATGCATGCGTATTATTAGGGACGGAGCTTGAGCAATGCTATTGTTTGGGTTGAAATATGGTCGTAGTAATTTTATGGGGGCGAAACCTATAATATATGCTTCGTCGTGAGACGCTCAATCGTATGGTTGTGAGTTCTAATTTCGAACTGAAAAAAACAACGAGATAATTATATTTTGCAGCCCACGAGCCATTACCAGATGTGTTTGTCAGTTGGCAAGTTTACATTTCCAAGCACAATATGGGCAAGCCCATATAATATAACGGCAGCCCATTCCATATACTTTTAGCAACACTATTAACTTGTGATAAGACCGGATAACATTCTTTTGTGCGCGAATTCGAACGGATAGAATAAAACATCCATACAACCAGCACCATCTTCTTCATGGCCGGCATACTCTCACCTCTCGGTATCTCCACCGCAGCATTTACTATCAACCGTGCCAGCAGAGTTACCTCCACCAGTTTCAAAAGAGTTACCAAAATTCAATGCATAGGATGGGTATATACTATAAAACTGTTTGTTTTTTTAAACTAGCACTAGCTAGTGACCTAGTGTAAATGTTTTTTGTTCTTACGTTATGTTATGTGATTTGTGTGAAGGAAGGATCCCGAAGGAATACTGGGCCCACCTAGTACTGGTCACTTAGCTAGACGTGAGTTCCAGAGAAGACTCGAACAAGACGCTGATGCTCGTGAAGAGTATCAGCGTCAACTCCTTGAAGAAAAAGAACGTCGCCGCAAGTTGCGCGAGGTTCATTTCTCATTCCCATATACTATGTAACAACATTATGACTGCACTGAAATTATGTTACCCGTCCCAGGATTATTGTCCAAGTTACTATTTTAATATGCGGTTAAATCATAGTATTTCATTTCTACTAAGGATATCTATTATTTTTTAAGTTTGCCTTATTTCCCCTAACTAAATATACATTCACAAAACTCAAAGAAAGCATTTATAACTGATTAAAGGTAGAGATGTCATTATGCTAGGTAAACATGGTAATCATTGCACTTTTCTTAAACTTCGTGGTTTTGGTTTGGGGGACAATTTTTTGGGTTGGAGGCAGTGGTGGAGACAAGAGGGGGGCAAGGTGGGCACGTCCCCCCCCTTTAAAATATGTGTCTATTTTTGTAATTTGCCCCCATAACAAACCAATTTGTAGTGTAGTTTCTAAAAATTATTAAAGTTTGCACAATCGACAATAATTTTCTGGTTGGAGGCAGTATAAAGATGGAAACGGGTCTTCAAGTAATTAAATTGGGACTTTATGTGCTAAGGAGACCAAGGGTGTTTACATGATTGGTATGTATATTTGCGTAACTGTTGGTTTTATGTGTGTGAAATGCAGTCTAGGCGTGTTCCAGAAAATAATGCACAACTGGTTGAGTATTTTCTTGATACCGAAGCTCAGGAGCTTGAACTAGAGATTGCTAGAATGAGATATAAGTAAGCACTTCTTTCCATTTCAGTTCACTACTTGTTTATGATGCTTGTTATCATTAAGTTATTCTTGAACACTAAATTACGTATCTTGATTATAGTGGCATACTTAGAAAAATCATATTGACATCGATATTTTCAGGTTAACTGATGAGTTTTTCAATCACTTAAAGTCTGAACTGGGACAGCTTCGGTTTGCTGTTCAAAAGACTGAGGTTTGCTTTCTATTTCTTACTACTATATATGTGCTTAAACTATATTTGTCCCATATTTTAATATGTTGTTCAATGATCATCGTAGGATATGGAAGACAGAGTGATTGAGTTGGAAGCACTACAAAAAGCTCTTCTGGAAGGAATAGGTTACTAGCTATACCATGATATATCTGAAGTTCCATTTAACATGGTCTTTTTAAGCCGTAAATAAAATGTATTGTTTATCTATTGCAGAAGCGTATGATAAATTGCAAGCTAACATAGTGAAGGCGCGGGATAACCTAAACAAAATATTTACATCAAAGGATGTGAAAGCAACTGTATGTGACTCACAAACATTTGAATCTGCTTATTCTCTTAGAGTAATTTACTTGACTGAAAACTGATTGAATATTATTCTCATACGTAGTTACTGGATATGGTGGAGAAGAACGAGATCAATAAATCTTTATTGGCACTTCTTGATGAAAACATAGCAAGTGCTCACAGGAGTAATCAGGTGATAATTGAATAGAGCTAAATAATTGGAAGTAGAATTAGTTTAATACATAATCATTGAACAAGCAACTTGTCCGTGTTATATAAAATGTCTAACCATTATTAAGTATACTTAGTTAATACTAGTAATGGTAATGATATATTGCTGTTTCTTTTATCCATTATGCAGACACAAGCAGCAGAATACATGGAAAAGGTTCGTGGAGCTGTTCGCAAGTACTATACTGTCTAGTCTCGAGGTAGAAAATATGCAGTAGATTCTTGTCTATATGTTATTATAATGAAAAGCGTGTATCAGTTCGTTTGAGCACTGCTACGACATAGCGTTCATATAGTGAGTGTAAACTACAAATATATTGTATTTTTAAACAAGCTGTTAATTTAAAGCTAATAAGTATCTCAGAATGTTTTGGTATACTATGTAAGTCGTTCTATTGCTTTCAGGAGTGACACAAAGTCGTTCTATTGTTCATATGGTGTGGACCCCTATATAGTTGATGTAGTAGAATACTAGCCACTATATCCGAAGGATTACTAGATTTAACATTTTCATTGACTACTTAAGATCAAAACAAATGTCGGTTCTCTTTTGAAACAGCTAATAGTCTTACGCACATATCCTTGTTGGAGACTTGGACTCACAACCTATATATTGGTTGATGTACAACTAAGCTAAAGGGCCTAAATAAAGTCAAATATCAATCTTTTAAATATATGTTAGTTATGAAGTGTATCTTAATAGGAAGATTATTGTCCATATATGACAAAATATACCACATCGTTTCTTATATGAGCAGATGATTGACAACAAATTAGGGAATCTCATTAGTGACTGTGAATTATTTTATCAGCTAAATTGCATAAAAAATATATTGAGCGACAAAGACACACACCCACCCTACTCTACACATTTTGCACACACACGTTGCAACTTGATCTCACAAACTCTTGGTTCATGGTCCACATTGGTAACGTTGAGCCAGAAGCCGCTGGTCTTTATTGGATTCAACGGATACCAAGCTGTTGATTTATCTGTGACAGAAGTATAAGAGCCTTTAAGACCAAAAACTAATGTTATCGATATTTGTGGTAACTGGTACTCTGTAATAGATATTTTGGCTTAGAAATATGTTTATTATAGTCTCTTTTCCATGACCTGTTTTTCTTTTAGTAGGTTATTAAAACCATCTTAGTCCTAGTCTGGTTTCATAGTTAGTGCTTATCTTGTTCTGTCTTGATATTATAGCAACCCAACAAATCAAGTTGGACATTATTCTCCCTTAAATTTAGGAAGCATCATGTGGTGGTTGTAAATTATTGATTCTTAATATCTTAGTGTTACCTATCTGCATGACCTGATTACAGAAACGCGATTAACTTATTTGCGTTTAAGAAAAAATCAAATATTTCTAAAGGCCACCTAGTTGATTCCCTAGCTCCTACTCCATATTCTATAATATAACATAAAGGTGTTATTCATTTTGACTAGTGAAACGTATTCCTGTGGCTTCCCTTTTATTACATTAGAATATCTGAAACTGTGGTTACGGGTCTCAGTTACTTGACGTGAGTAGAAATGGAGATGTGACTCATGAAATGCAGAAAATACACGTAATCACAGTAACTCAAAATCTTCATATGTTAGTGTACAATTAAAAGTGGTAGATGTGTTGTTTAAGACAGGCAAAGAAACGTGGATGGCCTTAAAATATACGTGTTAGTTTACGACAAACGAAGCTTGGACTTGGAATATTATATATCCCACTTGTTTATATGTTTATATTCAAGAAATCTCGTGAAGCTTCGGCTTTTGTCTCTTCTACATTTGATAGATTTTATAGGCTGAATACCGACCAATATGTACCTGTAATATACTCTATATAGTTTAGTTTTGCACAATTCCTTATAAACCAGCTGTTTAAACAAGTACTATATATTAGACTATTAGTTGTAATTAATGATCCTCATGTAAATCTTTGACTATCATAATCTCATTTGTATGCATTTGATTCTTATTATGAAGTCTTTCTGATAGGTTTACCTCGGTAACACCCCCACGCTGTGGTTTTCGCATAGTGGTTAGAGACTTAATTAGAAGTTTGACTTTGCTTAGCACAGGTCTGAAAGTCAAAGCTTTGGTTATTTTACTAAGGAGATGTAAGTTTGATACATATCTTAAGTCACGAATAGATGAGAAAGCATTTGAAGCGTAAAACTTAATGCAAGTGACCATGCAAAACCATGGTATCAACACAGTTAGGTTCGTCTTAGTTCATGAGATTCATGCAAAACCCCCATTTCTCATGAACGACACCAGTTTTTCCTCTTTGAAGGATGAGTTTTATTCTTCCACAAGGATGTATGAAATGTTGAAACTAGGTTTGTCACATAGGACGGTGTTATACCCTCACCTATTTGCCAAAAGGAAACCCGTGGCCGGTTATGTGAATATTGATTTTCACATTTAACAACTCTTTACCATAGCGCAACAATTTCTTCTCAGGAAAAACTTTAAGTGAGTTGCCTCTTTGCAGTTATATTCACAACTTTCTGATACTACTGACTTTGGTCTGTATTGGTCTTTTATTGAATCAAATTAGAGGACAAAGGCCTTTGATAGTAGTAAAGTACCTCGTGAAGTTAAAACATATTCCTTGACATTGTCAACTTTGCATTAAAAAACAGATGGTACTTGTTAAACCCTCAGTAAAGATTCCTAAAACCGAGTCTCGATTTGTTTAATCCCTCTAGCCTATGAGGTGGTCAACTAAGTCATAAGCGCTCTTAAGGGTCACTATATAAAGCACCCTACCCTTCTCATTAACTTCATCCCTTCATCTCTCATAATCATACAATCACTAACCTTTTGCACTCTCATCTTAAACCTTCCAAAAACACCCTTAAGATATGGAAAAACTTGTGTTTTACTTGCTTGTTCTTGTAGTCACACTCCCGTATACCACCGTCAGTGGTGCCACACCATCCAACAGCATGAACTTCATCAAGGCCTCCTGCAGAACCACCCTGCACCCTACTCTCTGTGTCAACTGTCTCTCAAGTTATGCTGGTTCTATCCAAGGGAGCGACCACCAACTTGCCAAAGCAGCCATCACAGTCAGCTTCAAGAACACCAAGTCAGCGTTTGTGTTCCTTTCCAAAATGGCCCGAGTCTCTGGAATAAAACCCAGAGAGTACCAAGCTGTCAAAGACTGTATCAGCACTATCACCAACAGTGTTACAAGTCTAAGCCAGTCGGTTCAGGAGCTGGAGAAGATGGCTCAGACCTCAGGTCAAGATTTTGAGTGGCACATGAGCAACGTTGAGACATGGGTCGGTTCTGCACTTACTAATCAAAACATGTGCAGCAGGGGATTTGCTGGTGATTCCTTGAATGGACGTGTGAAGGATTCTATCACCAAGAGGATAGAATATGTTTGTCAAGTCACTAGTAATGCACTCGCTTTGGTCAACAGGTTTGCTGTAAGGCATAGAAAGGGAATTCATAAGCCATAAGTCTTTAAAATGTCACAAGATCAAAGATACCTTAAAGAAACCAAGTTGTGAAAAATACTACATAGACTAGTTTGTATCCGTAAACGTTAGTTGTAATAACTAGTATTTCTATTTTAAGTTTTTTTGTGTTCAGAAGTTCATGTATCTGTATTACAACAATAATCACATGTAATCTATGTTAAAACTGTAAAAAGGTTCTATCATGTGTGAGTTTCATTTTGTTTTGTTTTATTTTAAGTAGATCTATGCTAATGTTTTTGGATCAGCGATCTTGTTATGTTTTGTTCTCTCAGAATTGAACCTGATGCCTTTAAAATGTAAGTACAGCAATACTTTCGATACATTAGCAATCAAATTACTAATCACTTTTGAGTTCAGCAAGTTGATGAGTTTGGTCAAGTTAAGCTCAACGGATACAAGTCAATCTAATATCTTAGACAATATTGACTTGTGGTCAAATGGCTTAGACTAAAGCTCAACCAGTTAACCAGAACCTCAGTTTTAAAACCACCAATTTAGTTTGAGCTCTTCAAGAATCCGACTAGAAACATAGTTGCTGAAGAGTTTTATCAGTTTTTGTTACTTTGTATCGCCACTCATTTATAAAAAGTAATTTATAAGCGACCCAAATATGTGTTTGTTTTCGTTTATATTATTCTAGTTCAAATTCTTGCTAAAAATTTGTACAATCTCAATAATAAAACTAACTTTAATACATCAAAACAATAAATAAAAAACTTAAACGTAAAACATTAGTTAAATTATCATACATCACTTTCGACTAAATGAATTTTCATTTAAATAATGACTAAAACATATTTTACATTTCAATAGTTATTTGTATTGTTTTAATATGTTATGTTTACCTATATTCTCATTGTTTCAAAAATTTTCAAGAAAAAATTATCTGAAATTGGTATAAACGAAAAAGTAAACGAATAAATGGGTGACATAAGTTAGTTTGTATAAATGAGCAGGGAAGAGAAAGTTATTCGCCATTTGTAACGTTGGACTCCAAAGGCTACTCAGTCCCTTCCTTCTTCCTTTTGCTCACTGAACTAGAGCGATAAAGTTTCTTCCCGTCCTCTCCTTACTCGAACTACTCGACAGCGAGGGAGAGGTCTGAAAGTCTACCTCAGCGAGGGAGAGTTAAATCAACCAGCCGTTCTACCCGCTTATTCGAGCAAAGAAGCAAGGCACTGATTGACCTAAGGCTAAGGCCGAGGAATGATCTCTTTGTGGGTCTAAAAAAAAGAATTTTAATGATTGAGTGCTCTCCTAATACATAATTCTTTAAACTTAATATTTTAACATGATAAAAAAAGATTGACATGTCCAGTATCTATTTTTGTAGAAAATTACTATAAACTCCCAAAATTAAATGAGAATATTACGGTAATTAGAGTGGTTTTGTATGTTTTGGACTAATTTTAAAGGTTTATAAAATTGGACTTTTTTATCTTGTAAATTTGGAACGATAGGGAATTTCCTGAGCAAGGTTGGGCTCATTATGTGCTGCCCCAATGTCAATAAGATTGTAATAGCATGCCTGCGAAAAACTTATCTGGCCCAGCAGGAAAGCCAATAAACCATTATTATTACGAGGCTCATAGGATTTAACTGACTAAAATTGCAGCTTATAATCATCATAATCTCCAGATATGGTTTTTTTTTATGAAGTTGGTTTAATGGCTACGATATATTCGATACATAATAATATAATATTGCTTTGTACTTTGCTGAATTTTCGTTCCATTATCAAGCAATGAAGATGGTTTAATGGCTATGATATATGCGATACCTAGATTTTATTTTATTTTATTATTATTATTTTTTTTGAAAAAGATTAATATATTACTTCATCAAACTATACAATAAAAAACTTTAGAATAATATTCGAAACAAGAGCTTTAAGCACCAAATACTAACAAAGCCATACTATCACCTTTGTATTCGCCATTTTCACCATGCTTCAAAGGATATATTCCATGACTACAGTTTCCCTTTACAAGATTATTCTAGTACCACAATGCATTCCCAACCTCACATAGGGCACTAGAATCCTATCACATATATCATTTACAAATTAATTATTGCTAACTGAAGACCAAAAACTAATGCTACAAGTTACAGATAAATCATACATGTCCGCATCTTGTAAAAATAAGTTAACGAATTATGCAATTCATCGTACGCAACACTGAAAACTAAGCGACAGTAAAAATCATAACAATAACACTCTTACGAAACAAAGATAGTATTATCACGAATGGAATTTCATAAATAGAACTAGAATAGCATTACATATGAAAGTTCCATAAAACATAAATATCAAATACTGATAATGAATAATTATCAAATCATATCATGCCATGACACGTATTATTTAGTAGATAAAAGCGAACACAAACGCAGAGAGCGATGCAACGGTAGCAGAGACAAAGGTGGTGGTAGCATCCGAGGCCGAGGCTGGTGCTTGAGCAGGTGGATCAGCAGCAGAGACGGTAACGGTCGTGACAGCCATCATCATCACAAGCATTACGGCGAAAAGGTTGAACATCTTCATTGCTTCCATTGATGAGGTAATTAACTTGTAAGTAGCAGAGAATGGTGAAAATTATGGTTTGAGGGTTGTGGCTTTTATAGATAAAATTTGCATGCGAATTTGGAAATTATTCTATCATACGCGTATTTTAAAATATGAGATGATTTATGATAATCATTTATATAAATAGAATTCAATATTGTCGTATATAGCCAAAAGTAAGAAATGTTAACGTACGTTTTGCCAAAAATAAGAAATGTTAATACGAATATTTAGCTAAAATTCAATATTGTCGTAAATAGTACTAAGGTAATAAGAAATGTTAATGAATATTTAGCCAAAAATAAGAACTTTTAAAATCAATGTTAATCGTGTCGTGCTTCATGACACTGTATAACTCGTCCAATCAAATGCGGTGGTGTAAAAAAGGGTTAAATGTACGTGTTTTCTTCGAATTTCTTGGTGTTTCTTTTGTACTTTATTTGATTTTATTTTGACTTCCTTAAAAATTTGTTAAGGGATAAAGTTGAAACAATATTTGCATAATTGCATTTGTATGTTTAACACGTCAACAGCTATTATAAGGTATTGACCTCAACTTTTATATAGTTGAAACAATATTTGCATAATTGCATGTATATGTTTAACACGTCAAGGTATTGACCTTAACTTTTATATAGCATACAATCTTTGTAAATATGTTTAGAAATTAAATTGCTAGTCAAAGATTCTACTTAACTCATATAACAACTTTGGTGTTTGTTTAAATCGCATGTGATATAGCACTGAGTAATTTATAAGATCAGTTTTGAAACTTATATAGCATTGAGTAATTTATATGGATAATAGCCTATAAATGTATTTAATTTGTCACACTATTTTTTTATATGTATCGAATTAATTTTTTTTACTATTCTATTTACTCAACTTGCATTTTACATCACTTCTGTGTATTTACTAAAACTCTGAGATACACTATAGTCAAATATCAGATGTAGTATAGTCAATCAAACCTTTTTAAACAATTACAACTTAACCAATAAATATACAAATCTTTACTAAAACTCTGAGGATGTAGTATAGTCAAATATCATGTGTGATACACGACAAGATAACAAAATATGTGAAAATCTAATGACTAATCATTCACCAGTTTTACAACAATCATTAACATCAATCTACTAAACTAATCACATAATCACATTAACAATACTTCACTAACATATAATCACACAAATATGAGTTTTCATCAAATAACATGTAATTATAAGTGTGTATTTCACCGAACACATTATTATCTTTTCTTTTTTGGGTAAAAGGTCAAAAGACCCGGTAAATATATTACTCCAAAAACGTTTAAGTACAAAGTATATGGGTGAATCCTATATCTCAACCCGTTACATAGGCAGAAAAGCTTACATAACAAGATACTTCATATTCTCTAAACAAGAAAATAAACCACTACTCAAAAGATAACATTAGACTCCTACGAAATCAAAATTACTTCCTACCAAGGCCTTGGAGTTTAGTACCATACATGTCATAAAAAAGCATCCAAATTCCCTGGAAGATCGTATACCTGATCCGCATAGTCATCATAATCATAGTCAACATAATCATCTTCACGATCGTGACCACCACAAAATAGGTTCATTGACTCATCAAAAGTGTTCATAACCTCCTCTTCATCACTGTCAGAATCAACAATCTCTCCCTCCTTAGAGAATGAGTTAACCCTCTTAGTAGCAGAAGTAGACGGAGAAAAAAAAGAACTGGACATACTAGCCGCGCCCTGCACCTTCTCTTTCACAACACTTACAGTCTTTTGAGGCCCATCCACCTTAGCTTCATTTTTATTACCCGGATAATCAACCTTTATAATAGGATGACTATCATCATCCACAAGAGTAGCTTTCCCATCAATTATTAGCTTTTCAAGCTCCACAATTTTCTCAACAATAGGAGTAGGACCAGCCTCCTTAGCTTTCATTGTACTACCAGAATCCAACTCAGCCCCATCCTTAGCTACGACATCAGTAGGGATGCCATATTCATCAATATCGATCATATTAAGGGCTTCAAACGTATTTGATGTAGCAATCTTCTTCCCACTCATACTAACTACATCAACAACCTTCTTCTTTGTAGTATCCACCTTCTTAGGTTCAAGAGGAGGCAATTTAGGTTGATACCTAAACTTAGGACCCACAACAGGCTTAGTAAAACCTTTACCCAATCCGCTTTGGCTACCATTCTTACCCTTGTTTTTGTGATTGACCGTCCGAAAACCATCACTATCCTTATGTGTAGGCTGAACTGGAGAAGGAACAAATTTAGGACAGTTATCCAGAGTATGACCAAATAGCTTACAAGTGTCACATCGAGGCGGGTTCCACTCATACTCAACACGAACCTTTTCAATAGTAGATCCCGACCCATCAAGTAAGGGTATTTCAACAGTGAGACTTTCCTTAAGCACTTCATCTGCCTTCACTTGAATCAAACACCTAGCAAAACTACTACGGCCCCATGATTTCATGCACATTTGACAAGTGTAAGCATCAAACATATTATAATTAGTACCAATCAAAGTGGCAAGAAGACTGAGACCATCATCAGAAAACATAGCAAGTGGAACATCATGAAACTTAACCCACACCGGAATATTAGTCAAATCCTCTTTAAGAAGATTAGTATTCATAGTCCACGGGTTTAAGAAGTATAAGAACATTCCTAATCATCTACGACCCATTTTTAAAGACATCTTCTACACCTTTCTTAGTGGTAAACTTGAAGAAAAAGAAGCCCTTAGCATTCATCATAACCTTTTGAATACCATACTTAGCCCACACATTACGCACATAATAGTCAACAACCGAAAAAGCAATTCGTTTACCAAGAAAGTAACAATAAAGAATATTATCAAAACGAGCATTTACCTCTTCAATCACTTTCATAGGAACGGTAAGATAACTCCATTAGTTTTGTTACTGCATTCCAACCTACGAAAATTAATTGACAAAATTAACCCTAATCTATATTATTAATCATTTTGAGCACTTTAAAATAATTAAATGTTAATTGTAATCATTTATGGCTAATCTTACTAAATCAGGAAACTTACTAATTCGGAAAACCTGCTAAAAATAGAAAGTTACTTAAAATGGAAACTTACTATAAATGGAAGTTACTATAAATGGAAGTTACTATAAATGGAAAGTTACTATATTTGGCAAGTTACTAAAAATGGAAAGAAACCAAAAAAAAAGTCATCTGATTTTAAATGAGCTTATAAATAATAAGACGATCATTAATTCGTGTAGATTCGCTGAAGAAAGAGTATTATCCTTTCAATATACTCATATGTGGATCCACATATATTTCCACGACATTTTCTTGATTTGAATTCATAAAACCTCATTTTTTACAAATAACTAAATCAATAAGCTTATATTATGCTCTAATTCCTTCATTAGCTTGATATATTGTATTAAGCTGAATAAAATCGAATTTAATGAAACTCGTGGTTGGATATTAAAATTATAAAGACGACAATGATAAAAGTAGGTGAGTTAGATGATTGAAGAAATCATGATTGAATCTGGAGTTTTGAGATGGGTATGAAGTTGGGGTTGGATGAGAAGATGGGAGTAAAATAGGTTGTATGTGTGTGTGTGTGTGTGTGTGTGTGTGTGTGTGTTAAATAAGATGTATAATTTTAGAGTACGTTTGACACATGAGATTATTGAAAGATTTTGTTTATTACTTCCTACGTCCACATTAAGTGTCAACAATGAATTTTTTTGGGCTAATTCTATAAAAGAATAAATAAATAAATAAATAAATAAATAAATAAATAAATAAATAAAAACTCTTTTGAACACTAATATTGACATTTTTGTCTTCATGTGAGTAATAAAGATAAAAAAAATTATTCTGTGATGATCATTTTACCCTTACATAAATGGTCCATGTGGTTAGCGAAAATTGTATCCACAGTCCCTAGTATATATAATTTTTTGGATCCATTACGTTTTTATATACATTTATTCTAAGTTTTTATATGTTTTAGTCCGTTTTTATACGTTTTTACATGTTTTTACATGTTTTTTCTATTCAATTTTGATTTTTTTTGTCACAAGTGAAATTTTTTATCGAAAAAAATTTATTAGAAATATTACGAAAAGAAAATTGAAATTTTTTTTCACATGTCACGAAAAAAAAATTCTGAAAAATTATTTCAGAAAAAATTTTGGGAAAAAAGGAATTTCAGGAAAAAAAAGAATTTCGAAAAAAAAAATTTTGGGAAAAAAACCGGGAAAAAAATAGGGACAGTGTACGCAATTTTCTCCAAATGACAGGGACCATTTATGTAATTTAGCCTGGGGACAGTGGATGCAATTTTCGCAAACCCACAAGGACCATTTATGTAATTTGGAAGGGTAAAATGATCATACTACTTACAGAAAGACAAAAGTGTCAACATTAGTGTTTACAAAAGTATTTTTTTTTAGTTCGTTGCTCTGAAAATGATTTTTTGACAACTATGATGATTTTTTTTTAATAGAATTAGCCCATTTTTTAAAGTCTTTTTTCTTCAACTTTGACTTTAAATATTTTTGTTTAGGTTCTATAATACTTGATGCAAGATATATGAATGGTATAATTTTTTTAATCTATTTTCATTTCTATCATTTTCATTAAGTATTATATAACACAAATAAATATATTTAAAGTTAAAGTTGAAGAAAAAGTATTTAAAAAGTTACAGTAGACACTTAATGTAAAATAAGTATTTAAAAAGTATTTGAAAAATAAGTTATTTAAAATATATGCTTTGTTTGGTAGACATAACTTATAAAGGAAAAAATGATCTTTCATAAGTTCTACAAATCAAATGATACTTTATATGACTTATAAAAATAATCTTTTTTATAATCTCTCTTCACTTCCAACAAGTATTATGTTTAACAAACATACCCTTCGCCGATAGATTTAGTAGCAATAAATGATGAATATTGATCTCTTGATATGTTACATTTTAATGATTTTAGAAATGATTCGCTTTATTAAATTTTACGTATTATTTAGGTATGGGGTAATAACTTTAAAAATATTCATACTTATTCAAAAATATTTGTTTGGATATTGAATAAATTTTTTTGCTTATACAAGTAATGAACTTTCAATGTACTAAACTTTTAATTTCTGACTTTTTGAGATACTTTTGTGACATTTTTGCCTATGGAATGTCACAAAAGTATATCAAAAAGTCCGAAATTGAAAGTTCAGCACCCATATAAACACAAAAATTTGTTCGATACCCAGAGAAGTATTTTTGAACAAGTATGATAATTTTTAAAGTTATCATCCCTATTATTTATTCAAGTTACATATTTGCAAAATGAGGTATATAAGTAGAGCTTGTTCTATTGTGACAACTGGTAAATTTGAAAACCGGATTTGAAAGTCGTTTTATTATTTAAAATGGATCGTTAATTTTATTGAAACGGTTTTCAGAAATTATAGGAATTGGTGATTGATTATGTTGAATTTGATTCGTGTCATTGGTTATGATGTGGAATATTTGTCGTTGGAATCCTTTCCATTGCATTAAGTTAGGCACTACTTCGACTCTGGCACTAGGAAACCTAATAAATACGAGAAATGTTAAGTTCTATTGCGCGAAATTAAGCAGAAACGTATTTATAGTTTCTTTCATGGAAAGATTTATTTTAAGATAAGGACATATATATATAAACGCGTGTCGTGGATTTTTGAATATAAAGATGAGCTCGGGTAATGAGAGTCGGGACTTAATGAGGAACGGTTACGTTTTATTCTATAAATGTATTTAATATCAACGGTGACGAATAAAAGTTACATTGACAACGTTTAGTGTTTTTCGTGAATTAATATTTGATTTTCGGGGAAAATCGATAATTATTGCACCGTTAATCCTTGTTTTGGGTCCTTGGGGAGATAAATAGAAGTTTGAGGGGCCTATGTGTAAAATTCGGGTATATACTAACCTAATCCTAACCTTCCCCCTTCACATATTCCTTCTTCATCTATCATATCACCTCCCTCTCTTCTCTCTTGACTGCAGCCGCCGGCCACCCTGCCACCATCACACCGCCCCTCTAATTACTACACCGCCACCACCAACATACGCATCTCACCTCCCTCTTTCCGTTGATATACCTCACGCGCCCTAATGACCACTCCACAACCATTTTATTGTTTCACAGCCGTGAACAACCACCATCATTCATCATGTTTCTAACTCACGTGATTAAATCTTGAAGAAAAGGTAGGTCTCAGGGAATACACTCACGAGTTGACTCGGTCACGAGTCAAACTCGTGACCATCTTGGTTTTCAGGTTTAAAATACAAACGAGATCTAGTGTTTTAAAATAGTAAGAACATGAACAAAATGAGTTTGGTATCAAAAGGTGTTGTGTGTGTCGAGTGGGTTCGGGTCGTGAGCCATGCTCACGGTAATATTGATGTTGTTAATTTTATTTTGATTTTTGAGCTTGTTTTGATCTTGTGGAATGATATTAAAGTTCTGGTTGTTCTTTTTGGCCGAATAGATTGGAGCTGAGCTAGGATTAGGAGATTTAGATTTGGTTTTGGAATGATGGAGAAATGATATCGTTGTATTGGGTAGAGTGGGCTGCCGTAGAGCAAAGCCGAGACCGATAGGGTCTCGGCCGTGATTGTTGTTGTTGTTGATGTTCTGTTATTATTGATGTCGTGCTTGTTGTTGCTTGTGTTATAGCCGAGAAGGACAAGGATAGGATTAAACAAACTTGTTGCTGATTTGATCTTGATAAAGTGGTTATGTGGTTGTGATGACATTAGTTGACGGAGTTAGGTTAGACGTGAGCCGTAGACGGCCACAAGAGATTGAAGTTTGGATAGCGGTTTTTAGATTTTTGACTTGGTTAAGAGATGAGACTCGTTATATGTTTCTTTTTTCATAATATGGTAATACTTGTGAGCTTTGCGCAACGTTGAGGTCACCTTGACTTTTTAGTCAACGGTTGGCTTCGACAACGCCGCAACATTGGGCATTTGGACTTTGCTTGATTATGTGGACCGGGAAGTCATGACTCGGACACGTGGACTTGAATATATAATAACTCGTAAACCTTGATTTGATAAAAGTTCACTTTTACATATATATACAAGTCAAATGTATATAAATGCACAAGTATATATACATATGTACTTATATAATTATACGTAAGTAAATATGAGACAACGGCTAACTTACATATCTATATAAGTTAAGGTATATTAGTATGCCAACACACCTATATACGTTCACTTATATAAATAAATGAGGCGATAGTTAATAACGTTAACGATAACTATTAACTATTAAGTTAGATTAATACTTATCGGAAACCTTGTTAACTATATGGAACCAATGGGTTAATAAGGTTTTAAGAGGGAAATGTTTTGAGATAAAATCATAAGGACTTTTCGAAAACAAATGTTTACATGAAACGAGTTATTAAATGTTCAAGTGCCCGTGAAACTTGAATAATTTATTCTTAATAGATCACCGTGGTACGATTATTGGATTTGTTGGGTCGACAAGCCAATAGGAGTCCAATAAAAGTACTAGATGATAATATTAATGAGAAATGTATCCTACGACTATCTTAGCCGATATTACTTTGGAATCAATAAGTAAACGGATGAATGGTTAACTTATCAAGTTCGCGAGCTTGATAAGTAGTCAACCCTTTGTACGAGGACTCATCGACTCTTAAGGTCATATCCTTTGACCCTAGCTTAGATATGAGACCTGAATGGTATGACGTTTCATGCTTTTGGTGAACTACTTGATTTGATTGATATTATATGCCGTTATGTGTTACTTGACTTGTATGCTTGTTTGGCGTGAGTTCACTCGAGTCGAGACTTTGTCTCCTATACAAACGCACACACGAGGATACCAAACGATACCCAAAATGATACCGAACGATAACTAAACGATTTGTTCAAACGGATATGGAGAAAGAGATTATTTCGCGGACAAATGAAACTGGAATACGTTCGGGGGATTTGGGAAAATTTTGGTTTGAGATTTGTTCTAAAGCGAGTGGATATTTTAGTTAGTGCCGAGTAGTAGTTCGCCGTTGGGCAAGATATTGATACTTTCATTGCTTCTGGATTCTTTTGCTAACATTGCTGGACCTGGAGGTGAGTCATAGCCCCACTGTTACTCGTTGAATCTTGTTTCCAATACTGGGTGAAACGTGCAAATTATTTTTGTGGACGCTACTTATCGCTTTTTGTTTCTTTTAAGAATTTGCTATGCTCATAGAACTCATGTGGATTATAGAGCGAAGCCTAGTTCAAAACTAGTAAGGCTATGGGCGAATGGCCAGTCCAAGAACTAGGTAAGCGTGTACAACGAGCCTAGTATAGAACTAGGTAAGTTGAACATGTCGGTATTCGTTACGCAATGGTGGTATGTCGATTCTTACGCATACATATGATTTTGATATCGATTTGGTTGTGGACTATAGTTGTGCCACTATAGGGTCTTGGTATGAAGGTTTAGTCCGTGAGAATTGGTCGCCTATGCTCTATGGACTTTGTGGCCCATAGGTGCCTATGAGGGTGTTGATGATGCAGGAGGTTATCTGCGAGATCTTGCGTTAGCCTATAGGCCCTATGGGACTTGGTTGTCTAGTAGGGTGCCCCCTATTTTACCCCTTAACCCTAAACCCGTAAACCGCTAGACCGTAAAACCCTAACCTTAAACCCTGAACCCTAAACCCCTAACCCTAAACCATAAACCATCAAACCCTTAGGAATCCTAGACCCTAGGACCCTAACCCAACGTAAACCCTAACCCACTAACCCTAAACCGGCTAAACCCCAACCCATAAACCCTAACCCCTTAAACCCAACCCGCTAAACCCTGAACCCTAACCCTTGAACCCGTAAGCCCCTAAACCCTAAGCCCTAAACCCTAAGCGCCTAAGCCTAGCCCGTAAGCCTAAGCCCTAAAAAACCCTAGGCCTAAGCCCTAAACCTAAACCTAGGCCCTGAAACCCCTAGGCCCTAAAACCCGTAAGCTCAACCTAAGCGCTTCAACCCTAAAGCGCCTCAAACCCTAAAACCTTTCAACCCAAACCCAACCACCTAGACCTTAGACCCCACACCCTAGACCCCCACCACATAGACCCCAAACCCTAGACCCAAACACCTAGACCCTAAACCCCTAAAGACCCTAACCCCGTAACCCCTAAACCGCTTAACCCTGAACCCTGAACCCTGAAACTGTCAAGAGAGTTTCAAATTATTATATTTAGGGTTGGATATCGATCCACGTGAGGTTAAAAAACACTTAATTTGTAGACAAATAATTAATTGATGGTCATTTAAAATGTGAATAATCAATAATGGAATCACAATGTTACAAAAATATAGAAAATTTTCCAAACTTGTTAAAAGTCCGCTGGAAGGGTATATTGAACACGCTGTACTCTCGTAGCGGACTTTTACAATTTTTAGATTATTTGTTTTTAGTGTTTATGGTTCAAGTTTAGCATTTACTGTATATAAAATTTCGTGTTAAGACACTTTCTAGGGGTCTAATGCTAACCTGTTTTAATAGATTTACTCATATAGTAATGTATTATTATACTTTCAAAAGAATAATATTAACAAATGGTCTTCAAACCAAGGACATTTCATAAAAAATGCCATTCAAGGTTTCTACATCGGGCTCTGCTAGTGCTGGATCGGTGCTAAAATGTTCTATCGAAAGTGTCGTAAACGTGGTCTTGGTGATTATAACGTTATTTCTCCTAAATAGGATTTAATTTTTTATTTTATTGGTGAAAAAAAAAATCTCATGCTATAAAAAGAAAAGATAATATGCTGATGTGATTAGTTTAACTTTTTTCGCTTAAATATAAGAAGTTACTTTCATGATAGTTTTGTTAGAATATTGGTTTAAGAAGTATAAGAACATTCCTAATCATCTACGACCCATTTTCAAAGACATCTTCTACACCTTTCTTAGTGGTAAACTTGAAGAAAAAGAAGCCCTTAGCATTCATCATAACCTTTTGAATACCATACTTAGCCCACACATTACGCACATAATAGTCAACAACCGAAAAAGCAATTCGTTTACCAAGAAAGTAACAATAAAGAATATTATCAAAACGAGCATTTACCTCTTCAATCACTTTCATAGGAACGGTAAGATAACTCCATTAGTTTTGTTACTGCATTCCAATCTACGAAAATTAATTGACAAAATTAACCCTAATCTATATTATTAATCATTTTGAGCACTTTAAAATAATTAAATGTTAATTGTAATCATTTATGGCTAATCTTACTAAATCAGGAAACTTACTAATTCGGAAAAACCTGCTAAAAATATAAAGTTACTTAAAATGGAAACTTACTATAAATGGAAGTTACTATAAATGGAAAGTTACTATATTTGGCAAGTTACTAAAAATGGAAAGAAACCAAAAAAAAAAGTCATCTGATTTTAAATGAGCTTATAAATAATAAGACGATCATTAATTCGTGTAGATTCGCTGAAGAAAGAGTATTATCCTTTCAATATACTCATATGTGGATCCGCATATATTTCCACGACATTTTCTTGATTTGAATTCATAAAACCTCATTTGTTTACAAATAACTAAATCAATAAGCTTATATTATGCTCTAATTCCTTCATTAGCTTGATATATTGTATTAAGCTGAATAAAATCGAATTTAATGAAACTCGTGGTTGGATATTAAAATTATAAAGACGGCGATGATAAAAGTAGGTGAATTAGATGATTGAAGAAATCATGATTGAATCTGGAGTTTTGAGATGGGTATGAAGTTGGGGTTGGATGAGAAGATGGGAGTAAAATAGGTTGTATGTGTGTGTGTGTGTGTTAAATAAGATGTATAATTTTAGAGTACGTTTGACACATGAGATTATTGAAAGATTTTGTTTATTACTTCCTACGTCCAACATTAAGTGTCAACAATGAATTTTTTTGGGCTAATTCTATAAAAGAATAAATAAATAAATAAATAAATAAATAAATACTCTTTTGAACACTAATATTGACATTTTTGTCTTCATGTGAGTAATAAAGATAAAAAAAATATTCTGTGATGATCATTTTACCCTTACATAAATGGTCCCTGTGGTTAGCGAAAATTGTATCCACAGTCCCTAGTATATATAATTTTTTGGATCCGTTACGTTTTTATATACATTTATTCTAAGTTTTTATATGTTTTAGTCCGTTTTATACGCTTTTACATGTTTTTACATGTTTTTTCTATTCAATTTTGATTTTTTTTGTCACAAGTGAAATTTTTTATCGAAAAAAATTTATTAGAAATATTACGAAAAGAAAATTGAAATTTTTTTTCACATGTCACGAAAAAAAAATTCTGAAAAATTATTTCAGAAAAAATTTTGGGAAAAAAGGAATTTCAGGAAAAAAAAGAATTTCGAAAAAAAAATTTTGGGAAAAAAACCGGGAAAAAAATAGGGACAGTGTACACAATTTTCTCCAAATGACAGGGACCATTTATGTAATTTAGCCTGGGGACAGTGGATGCAATTTTCGC
>LBNU01038936.1:56763-72448 GCA_014162995.1 Artemisia annua
TTGACGATAACTATTAACTATTAAGTTAGATTAATACTTATCGGAAACTTTGTTAACTATATGGAACCAATGGGTTAATAAGGTTTTAAGAGGGAAATGTTTTGAGATAAAAGCATAAGGACTTTTCGAAAACAAATGTTTACATGAAACGAGTTATTAAATGTTCAAGTGCACGTGAAACTTGAATAATTTATTCTTAGGGTAATTGTTACACACTTATTGCTTGTAAGTTTCGGATTGGTTTAACATTAATAGATCACCGTGGTACGATTATTGGATTTGTTGGGTCGACAAGCCAATAGGAGTCCAATAAAAGTACTAGATGATAATATTAATGAGAAATGTATCCTACGACTATCTTAGCCGATATAACTTTGGAATCAATAAGTAAACGGATGAATGGTTAACTTATCAAGTTCGCGAGCTTGATAAGTAGTCAACCCTTCGTACGAGGACTCATCGACTCTTAAGGTCATATCCTTTGACCCTAGCTTAGATATGAGACCTGAATGGTATGACGTTTCATGCTTTTGGTGAACTACTTCATTTGATTGATATTATATGCCGTTATGTGTTACTTGACTTGTATGCTTGTTTGGTGTGAGTTCACTCGAGTCGAGACTTTGTCTCTAACAACACACACGACGATATCAAACGATACCAAATGATACCGAACGATAACTAACGATTTTCAAACGGATATGAGAAAGAGATTTTCGGAAAAATGAAATGGAATACGTTCGGGATTTGGGAAATTTTGATTTGAGATTTGTTCTAAAGCGAGTTAATATTATTAGGTAGTGCCGAGTCAGTAGTCGCCGTTGCAAGATAGTTGATACTTTCATTGCTTCTGTTGATTCTTTTGCTAATTGCTGGACCTGAGGTGAGTCATAGCCCCACTTTTACTCTTGAACTTTGTTTTCAATACTTGGGGTGAGAAACGTGCAAATTATTTTATGTGGACTATTATCGCTTTTGTTTCTTTTAAAATTTGCTATGCTCATAGAACTAGGTAGGATAGAGAGCGAGGCCTAGTCAAGAACTAGGTAAGCTATGGAGCGAGGCCTAGTCAAGAACTAGGTAAGCTGTACAACGAGGCCTAGTATAGAAC
Source organism: Artemisia annua (assembly GCA_014162995.1). NCBI lineage: Eukaryota > Viridiplantae > Streptophyta > Magnoliopsida > Asterales > Asteraceae > Artemisia > Artemisia annua. The sequence continues at coordinate 57,875 of LBNU01038936.1, forward strand.
TAGGTAAGTTGAACATGTCGTATTCTTACGCATGTGGGTATGTCGTATTCTTACGCATACAGATTGATTTTGATTCGATTTGGTTGTTGGACTATAGTTTGCACCTATAGGGTTTTGATATGAAGGTTATCCGTGAGAATTGGTCGCCTATAGGCTCTATGGGACTTTGTGGCCCATAGGGTGCCCCTATAGGGTTTGATATGCAGAGGTTATCTGCGAGATTTGGTTACCTATAGGCCCTATGGGACTTGTTGTCTATAGGGTGCCCCTATTTTAACCCCTAACCCTAAACCCTAAACCCCTAACCCTAAACCCCTAACCTTAAACCCTGAACCCTAAACCCCTAACCCTAAACCATAAACCCTAAACCCTAGAACCTAGACCCTAGACCCTAACCCAACCCTAAACCCTAACCCATAAACCCTAAACCCTAAACCCTAACCCATAAACCCTAACCCCTAAACCCTAACCCCTAAACCCTAACCCCTAACCCTTAAACCCTAAGCCCTAAACCCTAAGCCCTAAACCCTAAGCCCTAAGCCTAAGCCCTAAGCCTAAGCCCTAAACCCTAGGCCTAAGCCCTAAACCCTAAACCCTAGGCCCTAAACCCTAGGCCCTAAACCCTAAGCCCTCAACCCTAAGCCCTCAACCCTAAGCCCCTCAACCCTAAACCTTCAACCCAAAACCCAACACCCTAGACCTTAGACCCCACACCCTAGACCCCACACCATAGACCCCAAACCCTAGACCCCAAACACCTAGACCCTAAACCCTAAACCCTAACCCCTAACCCCTAAACCCTTAAACCCTGAACCCTGAACCCTGAAACTGTCAAGAGAGTTTCAAATTATTATATTTAGGGTTAGATATCGATCCACGTGAGGTTAAAAAACACTTAATTTGTAGACAAATAATTAAGGGATGGTCATTTAAAATGTTAATAATCAATAATGGAATCACAATGTTACAAAAATATAGAAAATTTTCCATATTTGTTAAAAGTCCGCTGTAAGGGTATATTGAACACGTCGTACTCACGTAGCGGACTTTTACAATTTTTTAGATTATTTGTTTTTAGTATTTGTGGTTCAAGTTTAGCATTTACTATATATATAATTTCGTGTTAAGACACTTTCTAGGGGTATAATGCCACCCTTTTTTAAGAGATTTACTCATATAGTAATGTATTATTATACCTTCAAAAGAATGATACAAACAAATTGTCTTCAAACCAAAGGACATTTCATAAAAAATGTCACCTTTTAGGGGTAAGCTAAGTAGGTCTAGTAGAAGAATTACTGGTGCTCGTTTAAAGGTTTCTACACCGGCCTTTGCTAGTGCTGGATCGGTGCTAAAACGTTCTATCGAAAGTGTCGTAAATGTGGTCTTAGTGATTATAACGTTATTTCTCCTAAATAGGATTTAAGTTTTTATTTTATTGGTGAAAAAAAAGAAAAAAAAAAGAAATAAAAAAGATAATATGCGAATGTATAATATGATATGTCACTGTCAAGAGAGTTTCAAATTATTATATTTAGGGTTAAATATCGATCCACGTGAGGTTAAAAAACACTTAATTTGTAGACAAATAATTAATTGATGGTCATTTAAAATGTGAATAATCAATAACGGAATCACAATGTTACAAAAATATAGAAAATTTTCCAAACTTGTTAAAAGTCCGCTGTAAGGGTATATTGAACACGTCGTACTCACGTAGCGGACTTTTACAATTTTTTAGATTATTTGTTTTTAGTGTTTATGGTTCAAGTTTAGCATTTACTATATATAAAATTTCGTGTTAAAACACTTTCTAGGGGTATAATGCTAACCTGTTTTAATAGATTTACTCATATAGTAATGTATTATTATACTTTCAAAAGAATAATATTAACAAATGGTCTTCAAACCAAGGACATTTCATAAAAAATGTCATTCAAGGTTTCTACATCGGGCTCTGCTAGTGCTGGATCGGTGCTAAAACGTTGTATCGAAACTGTCGTAAACGTGGTCTTGGTGATTATAACGTTATTTCTCCTAAATAGGATTTAATTTTTTTTTTTATTAGTGAACAGAAAAAAAAAAATCTCATGCTATAAAAAGAAAAGATAATATGCTGATGTAATTAGTTTAACTTTTTCCGCTTAAATATATGAAGTTACTTTAAGGATGGTTTTGTTAGAATATGAACTGAAACCATCCCAACTGTAACATGGTTGGTCATTACAGGAGGAATATTGTGTTGTATATATAGAAAAACCGTATAAGAGTTGAGGTTAATGTATAATATGATATGTCACTGTCAAGAGAGTTTCAAATTTTTGTATTTAGGGTTGGATATCGATCCACGTGAGGTTAAAAAACAATTAATTTGTAGACAAATAATTAAGTGATGGTCATTTAAAATGTTAATAATCAATAATGGAATCATAATGTTACAAAAATATAGAAAATTTTCCATACTTTTTAAAAGTCCGCTGTAAAAGTTAAACTAATTACATCAAAATTATAATAATCAAACACTTAAAAACACTTAAAAATTATTGATTATTTGTTTTTACAATTTTTATAATCAAACACTTGGGTACCTAATACTTTTCTCAGCAAATTCCAAATCAAAATTATACGAATTAAAAACCTAATTCAATCAATACAAACTCTTAACTAATTATTGATTTAAATTCAACTAAACCCTAAAATGAGATATTACATCCCTTGACACATGAGTTCGATCCAATATTCAAAAAAACATAAGAGTAATTGAAAACCTCCACTATTAATGAAATTAAAAACATAAAAAACACAGGAAAATCAAAAGATAAATCTTACCATAATCAAGTAATCAATTTCATTCACTTGGTTGATTTCGTTTTCCCGACCATCACTAATATTCATTCTGGAAACTGATTGATTTCTCCAGTCATTTTTTTGAATGTGTTGATTTTGGTTATTGATTTCTCCAGCCATTTATCAGCAAGGTTGATTGTTTAGGTTATTGATTAGATTGATTTATTTGTGGATCTGTGATTTTTTAGGGTTCGATTAGGGTTTGAGAGGGGGATATTGTATTTGTGAGGGTCATGCGATTGATTAATTTCTTATAGAAGGGTTTGTGAAATATTGATTTATGTTTCACGGCTTTCATTTTTTTTTGTTTTCTGGTGAGGGTTTCAAGGGAAGTGGTTCGGAGTTTGTGAGGGAGAGGATTTGAGAGGAGTATATTGTGTGTGTAATTTTTTTTTGATACGGTGAAAAGTTGCAAATGAGATGGGGGGAAGGAGTTCCGCCCAAATTTGCCTAAAAAATCTACGGCTAATAGAATTTAGAGATTACACGTGTCAGTTGATTAGTATTTTTGAGGGATAAATAATAGGACAAGCTTCCTTTATATAGGAGGTAGATTCTCAATGTTTTGACTAAATTAAAATCTAAAATTTGAAATACGGAAATTTAAATTTGGAATACAAAATTCAAAAAGGAGTGTTAAATGTTTTAAATTTGGAATACAAACTTTAAAAAGAGTATTAAATGTTTAGAAGTTATTAAAGATCACAAAAAGCAAAGTACATTCTAAGAGCAGGAGATACCTTGGCGTTGTGGCCTCGTGCCATCCTACCGGCTCAAAAAATGCGACGGCTCACGGTTACGCTGGTGGCGCCATCGCCTTGCGCCGTGGTGGCCAGCCATCGCGGTGGGTTTTTCTTTTTTTTTTCTTTTTGAATTTTCGTTGGGTTTGTAACTTTGTATGTGTTTTTTTGTGTGTGTTTGCAGCACAACGAGGAAGAAGACGCCTTTTACTTTTTTTTTTNAACTTTTTTTTTTTAATTGTAATGTGTGTGTGTGTTTTTTTTTTTTAATGAAGTTTATTTTAGTTAATATTGTGTATGTTTTATTTTATGTAAAAGAAAAAAAAAACCGACGGCACCAGAATTGCTCGTGCCAACGGATACGGCCAGAATGTGGTGCCGTGGGATTTCTGGTGCCATGGAGATTTTTGCTGACCTGGCAGCACTTTTTGGGCCACGGCTTGAAGCCATGGCACCAAGGTTACCAATGCTCTAAAATCAAATAGATTAGTTTTTTCCTATTTGTTCTTTTATATTTTGTTTTGTTGATATATCTAATTATAATTGATATCCATATGATCCTTAAAGATGAAGATAAATCATGTTTCATTTGTTTATTAACATCTATCAAAAGTGTTGACGGGTGTTCGATCAAGTGTCTCAAAGAAACATCTATAAAAAGTGTTGACGAGTGTTCGATCAAGTTTTATTTTGGTTAAGTGTATTGTGTAACGTTTTGTATAACAAAAATATTATCATAACTATTTTTCACCATACAATTTTGTTGCCATGCACGAGTACTGGTCTATTACTTATATAATGTCAATCTGCCCTAATCACACACGTATTCAATAAAGCCATCAATCAAACCTTTTGAAATAGTTACAACTTAACCAATAAACGCACAAATTTTCACTAAAACTCTCAGATGTAGTATAGTCAAATATCATGTATGATACATGAAAGTATAACCAAATATGTGAAAATCTAACGACTAACCACTCACCAATTTTACAATAATCATTAGCATCAATCTACTAAACTAATACTAAACTAGTCACAGAATCACATTAACAATACTTCACTAACATATAATCACACAAATATGAGTTGTGGTTTCATCATAATAACATGTAATTATTAAGTGTGTATTTTACCGAACACATGGTGTGCAACCACAAACTCTACAAATTTTAGCAATATTATTATCTTTTCAATATACTCATCAATAGATCCGCATAAATTTCCACCACATTTTCTTGATTTGAGTGATTTGAATCCATAAAATCTTATTTTTTTTTACAAATAACTAAATCAATAAGCTTATATTATGGTCTAATTCCTTCCTTAGCTTTCAATTTAATGTTTAAACAATGTGCTTGTGATTGATATATTGTATTAAACTAAATAAAATTGAATTTAATGAAACTCGTGGTTGGATATTAAAATTATAAAGACAACAATGATAAAAGTAGGTGAATTAGATTACTGAAGAAATCATGATCGAATCTGGGGTTTTGAGATGAATATAAAGGTTGGGATTGGATGAGATGAATTGAGAGAAAAATAGCCTAGCTCAGTTGGTTGTGACCTTGTTTTGTGAGCGAAATGTCCTTGTTTCGAATCCTGCCTATGGCAGTTTTTACTATGTTAACCCTTTTACCCAAAAAATAAGATGATAATGGTAGGAATATTTTAATTTTTTGTTTACATTGACTAAGATACCATTGTAATATAAACGTTCATTAGCTTTCAATTTAATGTTTAAACAATGTGATTGTGATTGATATATTGTATTAAACTAAATAAAATTGAATTTAATGAAACTCGTGGTTGGATATTAAAAATTATAAAGACAACGATGATAAAAGTAGGTGAATTAGATTACTGAAGAAATCATGATCGAATCTGAGGTTTTGAGATGAATATAAAGGTTGGGGTTGGATGAGATGAACTGAGAGAAAAATAGGTTGTAATGTGTGTTAAATAAGATGATAATGGTAGAAATATTTTAATTTTTCGTTTACATTGACCAAGATACCATTGTAGTATAAACGTGGTGTATAATCTTAGAGTATCTTTGGCACACGAGAGTATTGAAAGATTATGCTTATTTTTTGAAAAATAAGTCACTTAAAATATATGTTTTGTTTGGTAGACATTTATAGCTTATAAGATTGAGAAAGAAAATAATTTTTCATAATTTCTAAAAATCAAATGTTACTTCATGTAGCATATAAAAATATTCTTTATCATATTCATCTACAGCTCCATCTCCAGTTTCAGTATCCTTGGCAAACCCGTTAGATCTACTTCATGATATCTTACATTTTAGTGATGTCGAAAATGACACTTTATTAAATTTTACGCACTATTTATTCAAGTAACACATTAGCAAAATGAGGTGTAGAAGCAAAGCTTGTTCTATTTATATCAAACATGCATATTTCAAAATGCTTTTAGAAACATCATACATGACGATATATATTTATAACTAGTATTTGACGCTATGTCTATACATCGAGTACAAAAAGCAAACAATCGAGTGCACATACCAAGAGAGATAAATAATTACAGTAGTATCCAAAAAAACTAGTACTAGTAATTACCACCATAAACTGACCAACCGCTATCCACTGCATGCAACATGGTTCATTTTGGATTCACGGGTTGAATGAATTCAAAACCCCACCTGGCATTCATTCATGCTTTCGGGACCCACATGTTTGACAGGTGTTATCTTCTTAAATTGCATGCCTTTCTTTTTATAGACTCGTAGTTATCTAAAGTTCTTAACTTTCAATATCTGATACTACTAGTAGGACGTACTGTTTATGCTTTTATGGCGATGACTCGTGTTATATGCTTGATAGTTGTATTAGTGACGGTGGTGGTGATTCTTCCTGCTGGAGCTGCTACACGTGGAGGGTGGCGGTGGGACCCACTCATTAGGTCACCAGTGGACCTTGAAGACGAGCTGGATGCACAGATGGGGAATGGCACGAGGTGGGCTGTACTTGTAGCTGGTTCGAATGGCTACGGCAATTATAGGCACCAGGTAATTTGTTACTGTTATAACTAACGGTTGTTGCTAATTTTATATATACAGCTTTAGAATTATTATTAGCATTTAATTAATTTGATTTATAGGAGTAAAGTTTGCGAAATTATGTATGCCTAAGACGCTGAATTGATTATGTGAACTCCTAGGTTGATTGTTACACACTAATTAACTTACACATAGGCATCATTAAAAATCATCTTTTGTTAATCATATCCTTAGGACTCTAATTAACCATCAACTAGAGCCGTATATATGTGCGTGCGAGATCAGAGATGTGCAATGGGCCTTATATCTTTGGGGCCTCAATATATTTACTTAAATAAATAAAATTAACTATTTATGTTCTAAATTTTGATTAAATTCTACTTCAAGTTGTCGAGAGTAATGATTAGTTTATTACTATGAAATTTAAAAAGCTGAATCTTATAATGTTACGTATTTTGTTTTAATAGTTGATATGATATATATTTTATCACAATGTTTAGGTGTCACATATGTAAGCTTCTGCCTAGGGCCTTCCATGCCATCAACTAGCACTAATCGATTGAATTGCATCATATCCTCACAGATGGATCACAATGGTTCAAGCAAATTATTAGCTACAAATATTTTTTAATGGTTGAAGATTATATATTTACCTCTTATGGCCTTACTATCTCGGTTTTCAATAAGAAAACGAAAAATGAATTGTTTTTCGTGATGAAAAATGAATTGTTCTTTTGTAACAAAAAATGAATTCATCGCCAATTTTAATTTTTAAATGATACAAGTCGGCTAAAAACTTGTTGGGTGAATAAAACATACACATGACTATTCCAATGTGGGATTATTCTTAAGAGAAAATTACAGCAAGAGACTATCTAAAATAGAGGAACTTCACACATTTTTTATGGTTTTCGAATTTGCAATTTTTGGCCCGCTCACTCCACGCCATCCTCGTATGTTTTTTCGATGACAAAATAGAGGAAAGAGAAACTATTGTTATCGAACTTTGGTAACGTGATCGACAGTTTTCTTACGAAGATCAAATGCCCTTGTATTTTGGTCTAATGACGTAGTTTTCTCCTAAACTTAAAAGTAACTTTTTGAATGGATCTCCTATCCGTAATTTGTAGTCAAATAAGTGATGTTAATATTTGCCTCTTCTCTTGAAAGTAGATGGAGTAATGTGAACTGTAAATTGGTTGAAAGATGATTTTCTGGATCGTTAGGATTTCTAGAACGAGCATGAGAAAACATAGACAGCTCCAAAGCTTTGTTTTCCTGTCAATTAATATTTATAACTAGTATTTGACGCTATGTCTATACATCGAGTACAAAAAGCAAACAATCGAGTGCACATACCAAGAGAGATAAATAATTACAGTAGTATCCAACAAAACTAGTACTAGTAATTACCACCATAAACTGACCAACCGCTATCTACTGCATGCAACATGGTTCATTTTGGATTCACGGGTTGAATGAATTCAAAACCCCACCTGGCATTCATTCATGCTATCGGGACCCACATGTTTGACAGGTGTTATCTTCTTAAATTGCATGCCTTTCTTTTTATAGACTCGTAGTTATCTAAAGTTCTAAACTTTCAATATCTGATACTACTAGTAGGACGTACTGTTTATGCTTTTATGGCGATGACTCGTGTTATATGCTTGATAGTTGTATTAGTGACGGTGGTGGTGATTCTTCCTGCTGGAGCCGCTACACGTGGAGGGTGGCGGTGGGACCCACTCATTAGGTCACCAGTGGACCTTGAAGACGAGCTGGATGCACAGATGGGGAATGGCACGAGGTGGGCTGTACTTGTAGCTGGTTCGAATGGCTACGGCAATTATAGGCACCAGGTAATTTGTTACTGTTATAACTAACGGTTGTTGCTAATTTTATATATACAGCTTTAGAATTATTATTAGCATTTAATTAATTTGATTTATAGGAGTAAAGTTTGCGAAATTATGTATGCCTAAGACGCTGAATTGATTATGTGAACTCCTAGGTTGATTGTTACACACTAATTAACTTACACATAGGCATCATTAAAAATCATCTTTTGTTAATCATATCCTTAGGACTCTAATTAACCATCAACTAGAGCCGTATATAAGGGCGTGCGAGATCAGAGATGTGCAATGGGCCTTATATCTTTGGGGCCTCAATATATTTACTTAAATAAATAAAATTAACTATTTATGTTCTAAATTTTGATTAAATTCTACTTCAAGTGGGCGAGAGTAATGATTAGTTTATTACTATGAAATTTAAAAAGCTGAATCTTAGGCTCCGTTTGGTTCGCGGAATGTTTTTGATGGAATTGGAATCTATCTATGGAATTGGAATGTGAAGGAATTGGAATGTTAAAGAATTGGAATATTAAGGATTGGAATCTCAAGGAATTGGAATTTGCAAAAACTAACGCGTGTTTGGTTTGAAGAAAATAAAATGACGAAAAACAAATTATATTAAAATATTTTAAATTAAAATTGATAAACTAAACAATAATAATAATAATAATAATGATAATAATAATAATAATATCCAAAAATAAAAATATTAATATTAAATTTATTATTAGTATTATTATTATTATTATTATTATTATTATTATTATTATTATAATATTAAATATAATTATAATAATATTAAAAAATAATAATATTAATATTAAAATTATTATTATTATTATTATTATTATTATTATTAATTATAATTATTTAATAATTATAATAATATCCAAAAATAATAATATTAATATTAAAAAATATATTATTTTTATTATTATTTAATAATTATAATAATATTAAAATAATAATAATAATAACAATAATAACAACAACAATAATAATAATAATAATAATAACCGATAAACATACTGAATTCCATGGAATTATAAACATTCCTCACACTTTGCTATGGAATGTTGAATTCCACAGAAATGGGATTTTGAAGGATTTAATTCAATTCCATTTGCCAACCAAACACGTTAAGGAATGGAATCCAGATTCTGAATTCCTTAAATTTGCCAACCAAACACGCTCTGGAATGGAATTAGATTCCAATTCCATCGAAATCCTAAAGATTCCACGAACCAAACGGGGCCTTATAATGTTACGTATTTTGTTTTAATAGTTGATATAATATATATTTTATCACAATGTTTAGGTGTCACATATGTAAGCTTCTGCCTAGGGCCTTCCATGCCATCAACTAGTACTAATCGATTGAATTGCATCATATCCTCACATATGGATCACAATGGTTCAAGCAAATTATTAGCTACAAATATTTTTTAATGGTTGAAGATTATATATTTACCTCTTATGGCCTTACTATCTCGGTTTTCAATAAGAAAACGAAAAATGAATTGTTTTTTCGTGATGAAAAATGAATTGTTCTTTTGTAACAAAAAATGAATTCATCGCCAATTTTAATTTTTAAATGATACAAGTCGGCTAAAAACTTGTTGGGTGAATAAAACATACACATGACTATTCCAATGTGGGATTATTCTTAAGAGAAAATTACAGCAAGAGACTATCTAAAATAGAGGAACTTCACACATTTTTGATGGTTTTCGAATTTGCAATTTTTGGCCCGCTCACTCCACGCCATCCTCGTATGTTTTCTCGATGACAAAATAGAGGAAAGAGAAACTATTGTTATCGAACTTTGGTAACGTGATCGACAGTTTTCTTACGAAGATCAAATGCCCTTGTATTTTGGTCTAATGACGTAGTTTTCTCCTAAACTTAAAAGTAACTTTTTGAATGGATCTCCTATCCGTAATTTGTAGTCAAATAAGTGATGTTAATATTTGCCTCTTCTCTTGAAAGTAGATGGAGTAATGTGAACTGTAAATTGGTTGAAAGATGATTTTCTGGATCGTTAGGATTTCTAGAACGAGCATGAGAAAACAGACAGCTCCAAAGCTTTGTTTTCCTGTCAATGCCCAAACCTGTTGGGCTCTTATTTGGGTTAGTTCTGGCTTTGTATGTTAGTCTTCCTGGATTAAATATAATCTAATTTAAGTACCTTTTCTGGTGATGATTTAGTACAAATCATATGGTCCTTCATCCGGAGTTTAGGGAGTGGCTGTAAGAACTAGGCGTGGGTTGCCATTTTCAGTGCAACCTTTTACATTTGATGGCTCATCTTATTGATAACATCCCATTTGTGCACAACAGGCGGATGTTTGTCATGCTTATCAAATACTTAAAAAAGGAGGTTTGAAAGATGAAAATATAGTTGTGTTCATGTACGATGATATTGCTTCAAGTGAAATGAATCCAAGGCCTGGCGTTATTATCAATCACCCTGAAGGCGAAGACGTTTATGCTGGTGTGCCAAAGGTACGCTGCTATCCGATTCTTTCTTAAACATGCTAAGTGATAATAATCCATCAACAAAAAGTATGTCTCTTAATTTAATGGTAATTGAGTAGGACTACACTGGGGAGGATGTTACGGTAGACAATTTGTTTGCTGTCCTTCTTGGTGATAAAAATGCGGTTAAAGGTGGAAGTGGAAAGGTTATCGATAGCAAACCAGAAGATCGGATCTTTCTTTATTACTCTGATCACGGAGGCCCTGGTGTGCTTGGTAAGTATTACTCAAGAATTATCTTGAAGAACACAGCTAATAAAGTACAGTTATAATCATGTAGCTAATATTGTATAATAATTTTATAGGGATGCCGAACGCACCTTATCTTGTAGCAAAAGACTTAGTTGAGGTCTTGAAAAAGAAGCATGAAGCTGGTACATACAAAGAGATGGTAATGCATACCTACGTATCATTGCTTGATATATCCATGAAAACATGTATTATGATCATATATATCTCAAGGGAACTAAATTATGCAGGTTATATACTTAGAAGCTTGTGAAAGTGGAAGCATCTTTGAAGGCTTACTACCTGAAGATATTAATGTATACGCTACTACTGCATCAGGCGCGGAAGAGAATAGTTATGGAACGTATTGTCCAGGGATGGAGCCATCTCCTCCACCCGAGTATATAACTTGCTTGGGAGATCTTTACAGCATTGCTTGGATGGAAGACAGGTATATTGATTTTAATCTCCATTTTCTTTTTAGCCAAATTTCCATTCTCATGGACGTATAGTATTGGATTTTGTATGTATGGCTTATTCCCATTTTGGTATATTTTCTTTTTATAAATATGCTAATAAAACTCTCTGTGGGTTATTTTCACCAGTGAGACACACAACCTGAAGAAAGAATCGCTTGACCAACAATTCAAGAAGGTTTGGCTATGACCAAGTGTAGTATTAATATGTTGTTCTTTTCTTTTTCTAAACCTTATATGTATTTCTTTGGACCGTTTCGTAACTTGGTACAACTTTGTCTACAGGTGAAGGAAAGAACTTCTAATTTTGATACTTACAATTCGGGTTCACATGTAATGGAATATGGTACAAAAGACATCAAACCTGAGAAGGTCTATTTGTATCAAGGATTTGATCCTGAAACTGTAAACCTCCCAGCCAATGGGATACACCTCAATAAGCAAATGGACGGCGTAAATCAAAGAGATGCTGATCTTATATTTTTGTGGCAAAGAGTTAGTACTTATTAATCATTTTATTTTTCCATAGATAAAACTGAAAATGGTAATTTGTATTTACTTAATCAGTATATTTTGACACTTTATTCCTCTTGTATGTTTAGTACAAGAAGTCAACAGAGTCAAAAAGAGCAGAGGTATTTAAGCAGATAACAGAGACGTTGACGCACAGGGGCCATTTGGATAGTAGCATTGACATGATTGGGGTGCTTCTTTTTGGACCACAAAATGGTCGCTCGATCCTGCATTCGGCTAGAGGCCCTGGGCTACCTCTAGTAGATGACTGGGAATGTTTGAAAACTACGGTGCGTACTACTTCTAGCTTAGATTATATACTGTATTTTCTAATTTCTATCTGCTATAGCCACCGTTTTGCTAAAAATTTTTTTCTGAAGGCAACTGTTTTGCTAAAAATTAGTTTGGTTCTTTTGAAGGCCCGGTTATTTGAGAAGCACTGTGGGTTGCTAACTCAATATGGCATGAAGCACATGCGAGCGTTTGCAAACATATGCAATAACATGGTTGAGAAGTCGGCAGTTGAAGAGGCATTTACCGCTACGTGTAACGGGAAGAACACCGGACCATATGTTAGCCTTGGAGCTCATAGTGTTTGAGTATATTACACTTGTTCATGTAGTGTTTATTTAGTAGACCAAGTACTTGATAGTATCATGGTTCACATGTTGTGGTTAAAATAATCTTGTGATGTTAATATCTCGGAAGTTGCAACATAAAAAAGTTGTGTTTTGAAGGTCATTTGATCGCCGGTGCATATCATCCAAATGTGGTGTTATTGCTTGTGCTTTGATCTTTAGCTATAAAATCTGTAGAAACTTGGTGTTCAAATTGATTTCACCGAAAAAATGTCTCATGAAAGTTAAATAGGACATCTGATTATGAACGTTAAATAGGATATCTTATGTGTTGAATCCTTACCTATAGATATTGAATCAATATTAACAAATCATTGTCACATGTTAAAGTAATTTAGACATGCATTATGTACATATACCTGTCGAGTATAGTGATAGCATCGTATTTGGGCTTTAGCATGATGGCTTTTTTCGAGAAATGCATGAAGACAAAAGAATCAATTAACGTGACGCTTGAATTTGCATCAATAATTGTTGCTTCAAGGTCAAGATTCCATATATCATATTGAATCTTACTACGACGGACATTGACCCATCAATTAGTTGGCCGGTCCCATCTCCAACTTTATCTCAAAACAATTAGGTACGTACGAGTATCTTCTATTGGATTTAGTGTTCATTTTTTTTTAACCATGATTTTTGACTTTTTGGCCGACTAATTCACGAGGTTTGAACTCACTGTTATACAAACTCAAACCAGATAAAACTCTCTCTTTTTAGGAGATTGGAGTGGCCACTTAAGATGGTTTACACTTAGCAAAAATTGAACTTAAGACCTCACACATTTTAGAATTACATGCATCAATATTTAGCGTTTCATTACAAGAAGGCATACATAAAAAATGCAACTAGCTAGGATTACATGCATCAATATTTGTGAGCAGAGTAGACCGACCTACATTGATGCTCGGCGTGACACGAGTCACACTAAATTTTGAGTCGTGACTTGTAAGTTGATCTTTTCAGAAAGTGTGTTTTATTTTTATTTATTTTATTTTAGTATGTGCAACATCTCTATTGTTGTGCTATCTTTTTATTAGGGCAACTTTAGCTTAGATTAAATTCTTTTTATAATATGAATATTTGTACTTACGATGGAAAAATATTTGTGCAACACTTACCCGAAAATCCTAGATACGGCCATGCTTGTGAGGCTTAAAAAACTCTATACTAATACGTCTTATATGGAATTGTTCATATCACACGTTCAAATGGTGGACAGTTTTGGTTTTTGCATTCCACTAAGGGTCTTATTGGATCACGATAAGTATGATACTATTTGAACCTTAAAAATGTTAATATATGGGAAAGCATGTATATAATGAGTTTTATCACTGACAGCTGACAACTTTATTCGATATTAGTTAAGATAGGAGGTTTGAACCAAAATTTTGAGTTTCTTATAACACAATAATGAAAGATATGTTAGCATACTATAATGATAAGAAAGATTTTGGCACTTATATAAAAAAATAAAATATATCACCACGACAAGGTGAGAATACATATGTTGGTGTGGTTTACTTTAGGTAATTAGTTCAAATGAACTCGGGCCAAAACGTTTTTACCCTTGATGTTAACACTAATGGGCGTTTTCGACCTATATATTGCACGAGCTGACCATACCGGTCCTCGCGTTGTAGGCTCTCGCTCCGTGATGGCTAGCCGCGTTATGCGTATTTACCATTTTTTTTTTTTTTTTTTTTT
>LBNU01038936.1:77258-147760 GCA_014162995.1 Artemisia annua
GAGTGTTTTGTTTTAATAACGTTTGGGTTAGGGCGATATAACGGGTTATACGAATTTAAACTTATAAAAATCTTGGTATCATCATTAGTTGGGTTTTATTGTCGAGTCGAGGTGATGCCGTGAGCATAAATGGTAATAGCCGAAGCTTGCTGGTTGCATTTCGAGTCGTGTCGAGTCGTGATAATTTATTTTTGAGCTTGTTGTTACTTTTATATACCAGGGTTTGATTTATTGTTGGTTTTGAAAAGTTATAGTCATTTCATTTATTATTTATAATATAATATAACTTTTTGTTGATATCGGAACAATACTTGATAGTTTCGTTGGCTTAAATGTTAATAAAAAAGTAGGTGTTTCATCTCGGTAAATTGGAGAAAGTACGTTGTTATTTATGTTTAAGAAGATAAGGGTAATATAGTCATTTCAATTATTATTTATAATATAATCGGTCTTTTTGTTGACTTCAGAACAATATTTGAAAGTTTCGTTGGCATAAATGTTAATAAAAAAGTAGGTGTTTCATCTCGGTAAATTGGAAAAAGTACGTTGTTATTTTATTGTCTTTACTCTTGATTCAATTCTGGAGAATATGACTATAAGAGTAACAACGTAAATATGACGACAATCAGTTGGACATTAGTTATCTTAACAAATAACATTTCGTCAAAAAAATAAATAAATAAATAAATAAAAGAAGATGAAGCATGAGCATCACTTTTGTGTAACACAATTAAGAACAAAAAGTGACATCTATACGAAGGAAATTTACCTCTTTAAGTGTGGAACAATCAAATTTATATCATGTAGTGAATACAAATGTGATTTATAAATAAAATTCTAAGAATTAGGTTAATCTGGATTGTAAATTGAATTAGTAAATGCTCAACATTTATATAAAAATAATCACTAAGCCCACTAATCTTATGAAAAGGTAAAATATATATGTGGAGCAATCATATATGGCAGCATTGTGGAGCACCCACCTTCAACATCATGGACGACAATTCTTATTTGGAACCAGCCTTAATGGCCATTTTCAACTCATCATCTTTCTTTTGTTGCATTGCATTTACTAAAAATTATTAACGTGTTCTTGATATCATACGTAAGTTTAAAATATGAACCTGGAATAATAAATTATCTTAAATAGTTCCCAACTATTTGACTTAATTTTTGCATTATAAAGCTCACGCGTTTCCTATCTATTTTCCATCTCAATCTTGCTAATCATATCACTCCTAATGATGTCTTGGCATTTGGTTCTAAACCTCAGCCTTTTGCTGCTAATCTTGATCACACCATCCGTGATAGGTGCTCGGCCGTCGTGTGAGCTAAATGGGTCATGTTCCCTTGACGAGTCGCGGAAAGGACAAGAAGATGGCACAAATTGGGCGGTTCTTGTTGCTGGATCAAATGAATATTACAATTATAGGCATCAGGTGAAAGCATCATATACTTCTACTCTCCTAGAGATACCTTTTTTTTTTTTCATTTCTTTTCTTTTTTCATATTTACCATGCATGCTGAGTATTNGGTAAATTGGAGAAAGTACGTTGTTATTTATGTTTAAGAAGATAAGGGTAATATAGTCATTTCAATTATTATTTATAATATAATCGGTCTTTTTGTTGACTTCAGAACAATATTTGAAAGTTTCGTTGGCATAAATGTTAATAAAAAAGTAGGTGTTTCATCTCGGTAAATTGGAAAAAGTACGTTGTTATTTTATTGTCTTTACTCTTGATTCAATTCTGGAGAATATGACTATAAGAGTAACAACGTAAATATGACGACAATCAGTTGGACATTAGTTATCTTAACAAATAACATTTCGTCAAAAAAATAAATAAATAAATAAATAAAAGAAGATGAAGCATGAGCATCACTTTTGTGTAACACAATTAAGAACAAAAAGTGACATCTATACGAAGGAAATTTACCTCTTTAAGTGTGGAACAATCAAATTTATATCATGTAGTGAATACAAATGTGATTTATAAATAAAATTCTAAGAATTAGGTTAATCTGGATTGTAAATTGAATTAGTAAATGCTCAACATTTATATAAAAATAATCACTAAGCCCACTAATCTTATGAAAAGGTAAAATATATATGTGGAGCAATCATATATGGCAGCATTGTGGAGCACCCACCTTCAACATCATGGACGACAATTCTTATTTGGAACCAGCCTTAATGGCCATTTTCAACTCATCATCTTTCTTTTGTTGCATTGCATTTACTAAAAATTATTAACGTGTTCTTGATATCATACGTAAGTTTAAAATATGAACCTGGAATAATAAATTATCTTAAATAGTTCCCAACTATTTGACTTAATTTTTGCATTATAAAGCTCACGCGTTTCCTATCTATTTTCCGTCTCAATCTTGCTAATCATATCACTCCTAATGATGTCTTGGCATTTGGTTCTAAACCTCAGCCTTTTGCTGCTAATCTTGATCACACCATCCGTGATAGGTGCTCGGCCGTCGTGTGAGCTAAATGGGTCATGTTCCCTTGACGAGTCGCGGAAAGGACAAGAAGATGGCACAAATTGGGCGGTTCTTGTTGCTGGATCAAATGAATATTACAATTATAGGCATCAGGTGAAAGCATCATATACTTCTACTCTCCTAGAGATACCTTTTTTTTTTTTCATTTCTTTTCTTTTTTCATATTTACCATGCATGCTGAGTATTTATAGTCATATTATGTTAGGCGGATGTTTGTCACGCTTACCAAATTCTAAAAAGAGGTGGATTAAAAGACGAGAACATTGTGGTGTTCATGTATGATGATATTGCAAACCACAAAGAGAACCCGAAGCCCGGTGTTATAATCAACAGCCCTAAAGGCCACGACGTCTATGCCGGGGTGCCCAAGGTACAACTTTACGTGCCTTTATTAAGAATACTTACGATACTAAATAGAAAAATCTTGTTGTACTTATATATATATAGAACATATCGATCGACTGATAAAAATATAAAAACATTTTGTTTGCCATTGAATTAGGTGTAAATTGCATGATTATATAAATAAAAACATTATTTTATACTTAATTAAAAACAAAAATGATTCCAAATTTATCTGAGTTAGTGGGAGATTCTGTAGTGGGCCAAATAGGGTCAACGAGTCAATATGAAACTAGATGAGTAGAGCCATTACATTATCTTATAATAATTAAAAAATAAAAAATAAAAATTCAAACCATTTCCTTAACTTTTTTTTGGTTGCAGGATTACACCGGAGCTAGTGTGACAGCATCCAATTTCTATGCAGTGCTTCTTGGTGACAAAAAATCAGTGAAAGGCGGAAGCGGGAAGGTTGTTGCTAGCAAACCGAATGACAGGATTTTCGTGTATTACACTGATCACGGTGGTCCAGGAGTACTAGGTCTCTCTGCTTTGTTCTAATAGGCTAATATCCTTTAATTTGATTGTTAATGTTGTATGGCTATGTATTCGATTCAAAATGGTTTTGATAAAAGATAAGTCATTTGGCCTAGCAGTATGCAAGTAGTCTATCGAGCAAAAGTTTCATGTGATAGTATTAAGATTTTGATGATCATTTTGTTCCTATAGGAATGCCAAATTTGCCTCAAATATATGCAAAGGACTTCATCGAGGTTTTGGAAAAGAAGTACGCCTCTGGGACTTACAAGGAAATGGTGAGCTTATATATCACACAAGATTTTGTTGTTGTTGATTTGTATAGAAAAATAATCGAATTTTGATTGTACTAGGTAATTTATGTTGAAGCGTGTGAGAGTGGGAGTATCTTTGAAGGCCTGTTGAAAGAAAATATGAACATTTACGTAACAACGGCTTCAAATGCAGAGGAAAATAGTTGGGGAACTTATTGTCCCGAAATGAAACCTCCTCCCCCACCTGAGTACGACACTTGCTTGGGTGATTTGTATAGTGTTGCGTGGATGGAAGATAGGTACGGTTTTTTATATTGTTCTTGTTATACTCCGTATTACACAAAGTTTTGTGTCCCAAGTATTGATATTTTTCATTTGATCGTAGTGACAAGCAAAACTCTTTCGGAGAAACATTGGAACAACAATATAAAACGGTTAGTGTAAAAGATTTGTGTATTTGTTTAGATGTATCTCATTGAACAACAAACATTTTTCTATAAACTAGAGAATGTTCAAATATTTTAGGTAAAGGTGAGGACTTACAATCACAATAGCTCGGAAGGATCTCATGTAATGGAGTATGGTACTAAGGACATTAACGCTGAGAGCATTTCTCTATATCAAGGTGTCAGTGCAATTAATGTGTCCGACACTACAGTTGTTACCGACGAACCGATGGGTGTCATAAATCAAAGAGATGCAGACCTTGTGTTTTTTCAACGAAAGGTTCTTTTTATAGTTTTGTCGTTGTATATACTTTTGTGTGTAACCGTCTAAGCTTGAAGAACCTTTTAAGTAATGGAAAGTTACATTTGTTATGTTGTATAGTATGAGAAGTTGACTGATGGAACACAAGAAAAAGCAGACATGTTGAAGCAGATTACAGACATAAAGAATCATCGATCACATTTGGATAGTAGTATCGATGCCATTGGGACAAAGCTATTTGGTCCGAAAAATAGTCGTGTGATCCTTACCTCTCTCAGAGGTCAAGGAAAGCCTATCGTAGATGATTGGGGTTGTCTTAAGTCCATGGTAAACACCAAACTCTTTTGTTAAACTTTAACAAATAATTTCTTGAATATTATTGACACGATGTTGGATTTATGGTGTTAGGTTCGAGTGTATGAGACACATTGTGGCTCACTTACAGAATACGGGATGAAACATATGCGAGCATTTGCCAACATTTGCAACAACAAGGTCTCAGAGGCAAATATGTCATCTGCGGCAATAGATATTTGTGGTACGCATGACGTTGGACAATGGAGTCCTTTGAAGAAAGGATATAGTGCTTGATAGCGACGCCCGTGTTTTAAAAGAAACATAAGTTGTTAATATGATTGTCTAGATTCACAAACGGGACATCGATGCTGATTAAAAATAACGATCGATACTTGTTGCTTTGAATCGATAGTTGAAAATACGGTTGCCATAAGTTTAAAGACATGTTCCATTTTCACTTTAATGTATTATAGAAAGTACCTAGTAAAGTTCTCTAAGTTTGTAACTTGATCACTCTTTTGAGACTTTCATTTACGTGATACCCGTATGGGGTTCTAAAAAGGTTTCGATGACATGATTCATTTTCTAATTACATAAGACTCGAACAATATATATAGGCAAACTGTAACACATGGGCTTGGGCTTAAACAATTCAAATACTAGACCAACACAAATAAGCCCACTAATGATTGTTGCACATAATAAGAAAGGCACAATTACTCCTCATTTGGGAAATCATTTACTAATAAGAAAGCTATACAATTACTCCTTATGCTGTAGAAACTACTTATGCTGTAGTAACTGATAAATTTGATTATTTGATATAGTAATAATATATATATGGAAATTTCAGCCTACTCAAAAAAACTATTTTCACCTTTTAACCTAACATGCATGATTAATTTGTTGAAAACTACTCTACATCTTTATCAATTTAATTAATTGATATATAGTTCCTTCAAATCTCTTGCGTGAACTTAACCAGTAGTTAAGTACTTGATGTATTTCCAAAGTCAAAACTATGAAAAGTAATATGAAATTTCTCACACAACTAAATTAATTCACATGATCATTCAATAAATGTTGGACATTTTTCTTTTCTAGAGTTTACTAATTCATAATTGTATATATTTTCTTTTCAAACGAAGATTCTTCAATGTGGTTGTTAGACCTAAACTATATTACAATATTTGTATTAAACATGTTTTTGGATTATAACTTTAAGATATATAAGAGAATTGATTCCCCGAAGACTCAACACCAGCTGATAACCACACAATAGCGGTTGTAAAAGACATGGTTTAAAAAAACGTACGGAGTAGTTATTACTGTTTTCTCTCTTTTAGAACTTTTTTTTTCTTTTTCCAGAATGACCCTTAACTAATTAATTAATGTTTTCTTTAAAGTTTGTAATATTCATTTCAATCAAGGAAATATGATAAACTCGATCAAATTTTGTTATCTATTCTTTAGTAGTGGACATTTAAATTATGACATCTCAAAAAGACACCGTTGACGAATTAAGACGGACGGATTACTTCTTTTGAGAAAAATATGATAATTTTTGTCGAAATTGCCTAAAATAGTATCTCTTTTCTACTACCCACTACATCTTAAAATAAATGTTCATATTTCTATTTTAGGATATCTTAAATAAATGTTCACTTAATGTTTCAATCAATCAAAATGGAGTTCACTTAGTAGAAATGATATTTGAATGGTGGATAGTTTAGTTTGTGAAATTTTTTAAAACTTTATGGAATTTGAATTTAAACATTTATTTTCGGACAGAAGAAGTATATACAAAGAGAATATTTTTGCTTAAAACATTGAATTAAAATGTTTAATTACTATTATACCCTTATGTCTTGCCAAAAATGCTGACCTGTAATGTTGTTTATAAAATTACTCAATCTTTACTATTTTTGTAAAAAAATTTCTTACAGATTCTTATCAATCTCGCTCTCGCTCTTGATTTATATTTCGATCCCAATTTGATAAACTGAACGTGACTCAATCATTGTGAAATTCCTAAACACCACTTATGAAATCGAAATGGCCAACAGAAATCTGATCGGCACCAGTACCATTATGAAAGGTNGAAATTAGTAGTTAAATCATGACTTTTTTATTTTATGGTTTATAATAATATAGCACTAAGTTAAATTGTCTTTCAAAGTATTCATATGTCTCCAAACTGGTGTTTGAATTACTACGTAATATTTTTTTTGTTGTTTGAGACTTATCAATCATAATTTATATCTCATTCTTTAATTCTTACTGACCATACTTACAAAAATGCTCGCCGTTCAAAAAAGAGATTAAGAATTGACCACTAGCTTGTTAAGGATGTTGAGATGTTCGCTTATGAAGGGATATCAGGTGATCAAACAAGTATATTGGAATACAAAGATCTACTATATATTTTAACCTCAATTTTGCAGTCAGAACACGATAATTAACAATGTTTTTCTAAAGCAACATATAAACTACTTCAGGCAAGGTTCTTAAACAAGTTTAGATATGGCACTTCAAAATTTCAAGTTAATTAGTCTTCAAGGGAAAAGTTCGAGCCCCTTATTGTATCAATGGGATGTTAGAGAGCAAACAACATCAAGTCTCAAGTTCAAGTCTAATCATGTTTAGATTCATACAAAGTTTTGAATCTTTGTGGTTTATGTTCTAGGCTCAAGTGTAACCTCAATGTTTTAGTAGAAAGTTGTAAAAGGTTGACATCTTGCCTCACATAATTGTAACTTTAATTTCAATCAATATAGTATTTTCTTTTGCTAAAAAAAAATTATTTGCAAATAATAAAAGAAAACATGTGAAATTCCTCTTCCTTTATCTAGCCAGTGTCATGGTCCCTTTTTACATTGACACTCAGCAACAGAAATCGACTAATCAAGACCTAACAAACGCGGTTGTATCAAAACACATCAAGTGCCATTGTAAACAAAACCTGAATGCATCAAAATCATGGTCAACAAATTAACCCACATGCATGTCGATACCATGGTCAATAAAACCTAAAAAATCCAGAACAGGAAACTCAAAAGATTTTTAATTAAGCTATATAATCTGTACTGTACAACACCCAAATGCAGGGACGGAGCCAGGGGGTGTCCCGCGGGTGCCCGTGACACCTATGGATTTTTTCGATGTAATGTTAATTTTAAGAAAAAAACATCGATTTTTCCCAAATAAATCTTAAATGACCCCAGTCCATCGAAATGTGTTTTTAGTCTTATTTAGTTAGCATCTTAAACTCTATTATATTACGGTCAAAAAAAATTTGTGCACCCGGTCATATTTGTTCCTGGCTCCGTCCCTGCCCAAATGCAAGACTATTTGAGCACACCCTCTAAAATCACCTGTTTGTTCACTTAGGTTCCACCTGAAAAACAGAAAAGATCATTATCAGTTGTTTTCAAGACATCTATTGTGACGTACACGCGGTGCAACTACATATCTTATAATATCATTGGGTGACTATTGGCCGACTTTTATGGAATAACTGCTGATAATTTTCGGCTTTCATACAGAAGACGTTGAATTTATACTTGAATGTCACATGCCAAAACTTAATGTTTAACATATAGCATCATGTTAACTAACTATCTATTATACAATGTAAAAAAATAGAAAGAAAAAAAAAATAAAAAAATAAAAAACACCACTGGTATTTCATGATCCCCACAAAAAAACACTTGATGGATAAGCATCATTTGAGGACACCCGTGAGTTTTGGTGACCAAGGGACTGTTTGTGCACATTTCTTTAAAAGTTATGATAATTGGATTGATATATGAAAAAAGCAACCCACCAAAACCACAATCTAAGTAGGGTATGCAGTAATATTCTAATCCCTTAATGAAGTATAAACTGTATCCAAATTGCACTACAAAACACAAATAAAATATACTAAATCGATTAACATTCGGCGACCTCTTACCATGTCAGGATCAGCAGATGCAAAGCTTTTGTTGTGAGGTTTCTTACCATCTAAGCATTGCTCACGGTCGCATGTAAAGTTATCAGCTAGTTGCTTAGCCTCGTCCATAGTCATATTTAGGCAAGCAGGGTGATACCTGCAAATATACGAAGGAATGATATACAATTACCAACAAAACTGAATATTGCATACTCATATTATACTATCATATGGCATAAGGCAGAGCTAAAGATTATAAAAATAAAATTTACCAGTCTTTGCAAGCTTGACACTGTAGCGTATATTCATCAGGGTNAAAATCAAAAAACAGAAACCCCCAAATTTACAAGACCCTGATTTTTTTTTAAAAACAAATATTCAGAGCAACCTGGCTCTGATACCATGTAGAAAAAACTTAAACAATCAAGATTAAGATGTTTATTACCCGAAAACAAGTTACAATTCTAAACTGTTCTCAAACGTAACACAACTAATGAATAAACTGATACTTTGATCTCAATCAGTATAATATCACTAGTAAACTGAAGCAATATGATCAAGATGGATCAAAGAACAACTTAGGTTAAGGAGGTGAGAGCTTTTTTTGAAGAGATTGAATTAAGATCTTGGAAGAAGTTTGAGACGAGTTTTTGTCCTTTTTCTTTTATATAGTCAGGTCACCGACATAACTTTCATCTTGCCACTTTCAGTCTTAAATCTTCTCAACTTCTTTCATAGCATTCCAAACGTTGCAACTAGTATAACCTGAGAATATAAATTGAACAATAAGTCCCTGTAAATTCCAGGCTAAGATTATATTTTAAACTCATACTTCTGTTCATATTACATGAATCCTAGTAAGTTACAAGATTGTCAATAAGTATTTAATTATATGACAAACATAAATGTCAAATTGTAGTTCGGATCTTGTTATATAAGCTGTAGAAAGATTTACCTTTTGAAGACGAGGTATTTCCATTTGAGACGGGATTTCAGGGTTCACAATAGTAAAGATTAACATATGAAAGTCAAAATATAAGTTGAAAACGCTTATTTTAGATATTGCCCATGTTCCTATTTCCATATTTTTTTTTCCTATTTGTTTCCTTGCTTGTATCATCCCTAGCTCCTAGCTACTTTTTTATTAAGAATTGGTTGAACGCCCAAACCCGCATAACTATTACATGCAACCATGGGTAGTTACTCAGTTGACCGTTTTTTTGCGGACCGGTTGAACCGCGGAGTCGAACCGGGTTTCAAAACAATCGTTACTAAATGCTTACATAAAAGGCCAACTTAAATGCAATTTACACCTAATTCAACTGGCAACAAAAACGTTTTATATTTTTATCAGGTCGCATCGATATGTTCTATATATATAAGGATAAAACAAAGATTTTATCTAAAAGGCCATGTCTCACGTGGTTAAACTGGATCTTGGCCATGAATGGCCGAGTCTCACGTGGCTTCTAACTGGGTGTATGCTAGAATGGCCGAAGTCTCACGTGGTTCTAACTGGGTTCTTGGCCAGAATGGCCGAGTCGCTACAGTGGGTTCTAACTGGGTTTGGCCAGAATGGCCGAGTCGCACCGTGGTCTACTTAACTGGGTCTTGGCAGATGAGGCCGAGTCGCACGTGGTTCTAACTGGGTCATGCCAGAATGGCGCGAGTCTCAGCTCACGTGGTTCTAACTGGGGTCTTGGCCAGATTAGCCGAGTCTCACCTGGTTCTAACATGGTCTTGGCCAAGAATGGCCCGGTCTCACGTGGTTTTAACTGGGTCTTGGCAGAATGGCCGTAGTCTCCGGGTTCTAACTGGGTTCTTGGCCGAAGTGGCCGAGTATTAGTGATTCTAAACTGGGTCTGGCCAGATGGCGCGAGTCTCAAGTGGTTCTAAACTGGTCTTGGCAAGAATGACGAGTCTCACGTGGTTCTAATAGTCTTTGGCCAGAATCTGCCGAGTCTCACCGTGGTTCTAACTAGGTCTTTGGCCAGAATGGCCGAGTCTCACCGTGGTTCTAACTGGGTCTTGGCCCAGAATGGCCGAGTCACCGTGGTTCTAACTGGGATCATGGCAGTAATGGCCGCTTCACCGTGGTGCTTAGTGGGGTCTTGCCAGAATGGCCGATTCTCTCACGTCGTTCCAAGCAACTGGGTCTTTGGGCCAGCAATGGCCAGTCCTCACGTGGTTCTAACTGGGTCTTGGCCAGAATGGCTGCGGGTTTCTCACGTTGTTTAACTGAGGTCTTGGCCATAATGGCCGAGTCTCAGTGGTTTGCTAACTGGGTTTGGCCAGAATGGCCGAGTCTCACATGGTTTCTAAATTTCGTCCTTGGCCAGAATGGCCGAGTCTCACGTGGTTCTAACTGGGTCTTGGCCAGAATAGCCGACTCTCACGTGGATTCTAACCGGGTCTTGGCCCAGAATGGCCGGTCTCATGGTTCTAAACTTGGTCTTGCCTGAATGCGAGTCTCACCTGGTTCTAAGCTGGGTCTTGGCAGAATGCAGAATTCTCTACGTGGTTCTAACTCGGTCCTTGGCCAGAATGGTCGAGTCTCATCGTGTTCTAACTGGTCTGCGCCAGAATGGGCGAGTCTCACGTGGTTCTAACCTATCTTGGCCAGAATGGCCCAGTCTCACGTGGTTCTAGATACGTCTTGGCCAGAATGCGCGCGAGCTCACGTGGTTCAACTGGTCATGGCCAGAATGCCACTCTGCCACCGTGGTGCTAAGTGTCTTTGCCCAGAATGGGGCCGAGTCTCACGTGGTTCTTACTGGGTCTGGGCCAGAATGGCCGAGTCTCACGTGGTTATAACTAGGGATGGCAAAAGCACCCGAAACCGATGGAGAAAACCGAAACCCGAACTGGTTGGGTCGGGTTCGGGTGCGGGTTGGCGAGTTTGGATGCGGGTTTGGGTATTCATATATTTTTTTAGTTGGGTACGGGTTCGGGTACGGGTTTTAGTAATATCCACCCGATTACCCGTACCCGTACCCGTATACGTTTACCCGAATCCAAACCCGCTTTATTAGTATTCTAATTAATTAGAGTATATATATATATTATATATATAATTTCTTTCATTATAATTTTTATATTAAGTATCTCTATTATCTAACACATTTAGATATTGTACATGAATCATTTAAAAGTGTTAATCGCTTTATACGATATTCATATCCTTTAACTTTAAAAAAATCGAATATATTATGGTTTGTTGCTTTGTTATGTCGATGGGTTTTAGTGTGACTTAATTTCATATCTTCCATTTTGTTCGTCGAATATTCGGTTGCGGATGCCCGAAACCCGCGGGGAAACCCGAAAAACCGATGGGTAATATTAACCGGGTACCCAATGGTAATGGGGCGGGTACGGGTATGGGTACTATAAACGGGTTCGGGTACGGGTACACCAGAACCCGACCCAAACCCGACCCGTTGCCATCCCTAGTTATAACTGGGTCTTGGCTAGAATGGCCGAGTCTCACGTGGTTCTAACTAGGTCTTGGCCAGAATGACCGAGTCTCACGTGGTTCTAACTGGGTCTTNCCAAAAGCACCAACCGAATCGGTTGGGCTCAAACCGATCGGTTGGATGCATTTTGGCAGAAAATAAAAACATGAAAGTTGTAGATCTTTCTCTTAGCTTTCCGTGGCCGCTTGAATCACCTAAATCGGAGTTTGTATGCTCAACTTATGGCCAAAATGGTGAAGGTGTGTCGGGAACAACGAGTCTTCCAATAATTCTTCGTTTGAGCTTCTTTTCTTCATTTTACTTCTCGTTTTCCTTCTTGTACTTTATTCTTGAGTCTTTGGAGTGACAACTTCATAACTTTTATCTTCTCGAATATACTCCAAGAGACTTTCATTTGTCGGGAATTCTTCGTACATGCATAAATCTTCGTTTATTGATTGTTTTTAAGTCTTTTTCTGCATTTTCCTTACTTTGAGCTTCCATGAACCTAAAACACGAATTATGCTCAATTAAGTACCATAAGTTCATAAAAATGACCATAAAATCCACAATAACGCGACTAAAAACATGTTAATTTTGAGCGTTATCAATGGCCGACTCTCACGTGGTGCTAAGTGGGTCTTGGCCAGAATAGCCGAGTCTCACGTGGTTCTAACTGGGTCTTGGCCAGAATGGCCGAGTCTCACGTGGTTCTAACTGGGTCTTGGCCAGAATGGCCAAGTCTCACGTGTTTCTAACTTGGTCTGGGCCAGAATGGCCGAGTCTCACGTGGTTCTAACTGGGTCTTGGCCACAAAGGTAAAAGTAACTTTGTCCCAACCACCCAATTAAAAATGGAAAAAATAAGCTGAAAAAATCAAATAGACCAAACGTGACTACTTGATTAGAAACGGCTATATTCTTTGATAATCAGATCTTGTACTTTTTCCGATTTTAGGCTTTCTTACAATCGATTTTGCATCTTTTATTTGTAACTTTTATTCAACCTTCCAAAGCTATATACATTTCAGATTATTTTTTTCAAACTAGAAAAAAGTAAAGATTCCAAGGTAGCATTTGCTTTTGGCCAGTTTGGTTATGGTCAATCTAGTTTTTAAATCAGTCCCCGCATAATAGGTGCTTAAAAACATCTATAAGATGAATTCAAGGATAAAAAACCATTTCAGATGTGAATGCACTTTTCAAAATAATAGAAGATAATACCATATAAAAATGGCGGGCTGGGTAACATGTCATGAAAGACATTTCCAGTTGTTTTGCAACCTGATGATGTATTAATAAATTAAGGACTAAGATAGGCACCAGATAAAGATGCCTGAATGCATCAAAAGTGTGTTTCAAGGCGGTATATGAACCTTGAGATTGTTTCAAAGCTTCATTGACAGCCTCATCAACTCGATATAAATATCTGCACACATTACATATAGCTTTAGTGAAATCAAAATCAAGGAGCTTAAACCATGTAGCTCAATAACCATGTAAAAGCAAAGTACCAATCAAGAACAGGGCGAGCTTACTGAGGTTGGAGTGTTGTTCGCCAGTAATTAGTATCAACTAAACCGGCGGCATTCCTCAGCCAGTCAATTCTCGAAACATTAACCACCACAATTGGAACACCATATCCTTCTAAATTCAATGCTAATTTCTCATAGTGAGCTGAATACCGCCACCGCTGTATATTATCAGTCGCAACCATCACCGCCATTGTAATTGAGACCTCAAATCCAGGAATCGAAACATTTATGCTACCGAGCTGGACTGGACCGCCAAACATGTCATTGGATCGGGCCTTAGCGGTGGTCTTGGTGCGAGTGTGGTGGTGGTGCGAGCGGTCGCGTTGGTGAGGAGAGTGTTGAGGAGATAGAAGAAGACCAGATCTAGTTTTTTTGGATATATATTTGGGATGGAGTATTGAAAAAGATGGGCGGGTGAATGAAATATTTTTGGTGGAGGGGAAGTTTAAATTTGGGGAAAATTTTAGGCGGCTGAAAAGTGATGGAGTATTGAAAAATATGGGAGGGTCAATGAAATATTTGGATGGAGGGGAAGTTTAAATTTGGGGAAAAGTTTAGGCGGGCTTGAAAAGTTAAAATTTGGGATGGAGTATTATATTTTATGTAAAAGCATATCAAATGAAGTTAAATGTTTAATGAGTGATATAGCATATGTTTCTTTTTTTTCTTTTTCTTAATATATATATATATATATAGTTATTTATGAATGTATCAAGATATTCGAGCCGAAGGTGAACCGAATTCGATTATTAGGTTATATTTCAATTTTAATTTGTGTAAGAAAACACAACTTTACAATATAAATCGAGCTTTTCGAGTCAAGCTCAAGCCGAGTTCAAATTTTCTCGATCCCGGATAACATGATCGGGAGGTCCCTGCATACTTGCTTCTTAGTGTATGTGACAAACGGTATACACCTACCAAGCCGGTGTAACCCATGCATGACCGCCTTTAGTAACTTCAAATACAATTCATATACTGTAACATTCACACTATAACTATACACCTACCAAGCCGGTGCAACCCATGCATGACCGGTGATAATGGCTAATTCACATGGGTCATAGGTCATGGGTCATATGCATTAGGTTATCACTTGTCACATTCAATAATGGGTATTTGACATCATATGGGTCGACATATGCATTGGTTTATAGTTGCTTAGAGCGTCATGTTACGACACATCCATGACTGTTGATAATGGGTCATGTGCATTGGGTTGTAGTGGCGTATAGTGTCATGTTATCGACCAATACATGATCGGTAATCCACAATGGGTAATTAACATGGGTCACGGGTCATGCGCATTGGATTTTGTAAACTAAGACAAATATTATACAACATTTTTATACATTTTGTATTTTTTTACGTTGTCATCCGTTTGAGGAATTTATTTCGTTGTTTTGGTCTTTTCTAAAGCGATTTGTATAACATGCGCCAGTTTGGCCCATGCCCGTTTAGCCAGGTGCCCGTTTGGCCCATGCCCGTTTAGCCCCGTGCTCGTTTAGCCCATGCCCGTTTAGCCCGGTGCCCATTTAGCCCGTTGCCCGTGCCCGCCCAGCCCGTTTTGCCACCTCTACTCGCAATGTAATGTAATTCAATAATAATAACAATAATAATAATAATAATAATAATAATAAATATGATTTGCAATTTTGCATACTCAAAAAAGTTATTTGTACACTCAAGGTACAAGCGGTTGAAGAGTGTTTAATATTGTACAAGTATTTAATGCACAGATGGAGTGTCCCAATCAATTTATAAAGGGAAAGTGTGCAAATCAATTCCCCAATACATATAAACCCTAATTTAACACACTCTAAAAAATCAAAGCAAATCCCAAATCAAAATCAAATTAAATCATGTCGGCTTATCTTTGTGATGATTACTGCAAATGTGACAGGCAAGCAATGGTGGTAACTTCTTGGACACGAACCAACCCTGCTCGACGTTTCATTTGCTGCCAAAATCGATGGGTAAGTTATCAGATACGTTTTGTTTAAAGATTATTAAGTTTAAATGTTTAATATACTACATTTTTTTGATTTTAGAAATCGGGTACGACGAAATGTGATAAATGGGATTGGCATGATCCAGAGGAAGAATGTGACTGGTGCAAGATGTATTTGTTTGAGATGTATAAAACTCTGAGACCCGATCAAAGGCGTGAGGTTCTAACTGATGTTAATCGTCAAAGAAGGATTGAAGAATTGGAGGCAGAGTTGAAAAATGCCTTAAAGAAAGTCAGTTTTTGGAGGTCAACACTTTGTTTATTTGCAGTTGTGGTTTCTTTGGTACTTGCACTGAAGTAATATAGTGTTTATGGCTAGATTGTGTGGTTTGTAGTGGATCATGTACCCCATCTTTTTGGTGAATGGTTAAATGTTTGCTTATAAATTTTACTGATCTTGATCTTTTGGCTACTCGATATCTTATGGCAGTAATTAACCAAAATGGAACAAATTGACTATCATGTTTGACCTTATGCAAATGAATGTACAGGCACAAAACTACCAAAAATTACCCAAAGTGACAATCATGCTTGGAGACTATTAGTTATCTTTTGATAGTAATTACCCGGAATTGCCCAAATTCACTTGGAGACTCTTTGACTTTTGCAAATGACAATCAAGTTTGACAATATTTCTTTGACTTTTAACAAAGCATCATAACATAGTCAACAAAGCAACATAACATAATTAATCAACAAAAAGATAACTTGATCATATAGTAATCGATAACTTGATTAACAAAGAAAGATAACATAAGTTTTCTTTGAACACAAAGCAACATAACATACTTAATTAGAGTAACATTTTTTCACCATGGTTTTGAAAGTCCAATTTAGTAATAAATAAGTTTGGTGAGGGGATTTGGGGGTCTGGTTCCTCCATATAATATATAGCAGTGTTGCAAAAATCGGCCGAATCGGCCGATTAATCGGCAATTAATCGCTAATCGGGCATGGACCTTGGAGAGATTTACAAGGAAATCGGCCGATTAATCGGCCGATTAATCGGTTAAAAATCGCTAATCGGCCATGGACCGCCTCAGTACCGATTCACGATTTTTGCAATATTGATATATAAGGAGTTTGTTGCAAAAAAGGTCCCTAAAACGTCCCTCAACACTAAAGGTGATAGCAGCGTAAACTATCTACTAGCAGCACTAACTGTGTACGTTAACAAACCTAAGCACCCATGTAAATAACAATTATACAGAAACATTATTGGTAACATAGTGTTTCATACTGAATGTTTAAAACATTAAAATAACATAATAATGATTCATATCATCTTACATCAGGCTAAATTCAATGATGATAATTTAAAGTTTTTTGAATGCTTTTGTAAAGATCAACAATGTTTCCACGGATTTCTTCTATTTCTTGAGTCCGATGATCAACTTTGTTCTTAATCGCCAGTATGGTCTCTTGATGCTCTAGTATGGTCTCTTGGTCTTTCTTGTTCTGTGCTTCCAACCGCTTGATTCGGTCGTTGTAAAGTTCAACCAACCATTGTTCAGTACCAAATAGGCCTCCAGAATTGCATTTGTCCCAGCACTCTTGGGTTAGGCCGTGGATTTTATATTTTTCTGGCATTGGAGGAGGAGGAGGAGAAGTATCCCTTGAACGTTTTGTTTTCTTTGAAGCAGGATTTGAAGATGACGAAGTCATTGCAGTTCCAAACAAAAATTGAATACGTAATGAAAAGATGAAAGAAGTTGGTTGTAATTCCTTTGTATTTATAGGCACACAAGAGTTGCAATGTCACAACGTTTAAGTGTCACAACGTTTAAGTGTCACAACGGTTTACAAAGTGTCACAACGGTTTACAGTTACTTTTTTTCACTTACACCGGTTTACAGTAATTTATGCCTAGCAGCATTAAGTTCTGAGTTACTGTAACTCTTCATGGTTTCATTTAACTTGATGTTTTAACTTTATTTTGTTTGTAAATACGAGAATTTGTAATTAGATTATAACTTTTACACTATAGTTTTAAAAGATTGTTACAAACATTTAATTAGATTATAACTTTTACACAATACTTTATTTGACTTTATGAAGTCAATTTTATAATGTGTTTGTTATACCTCAATTTTATTTGACTTTATGTAATCCTTTTGCTTGTTCCCTTGTTGTACCATCATGCTTCTCACCTAATTCTTGATTTCTTTCTCAACAAAATCTAAATTCTTATTTCATCTATCAACCAAGTAACATCAAAAAAAGGTGTTGGATCTCTTTATTAATCAGGTCATAACAGTGTTGAAGTAAGTTTGCCAATTCAGGGAGTAAACACTGTCACAAACACAAATTTTACACAACTACTAACTAGATTAATACCATTATGTTTATTCTTACTATATTTTCTAACATTTGAAACCACTTACAATGCATTTGTTTGAGATCTTTATTTGACTTTTGGTATGATCCAGAGGAGGAATGTGATTGGTACAAGATGCATTTGTTTGAGATCTTTGTTTGACTTTTAACAAAGCATCATAACATAGTCAACAAAGCAAAATAACATAATAAATCAACTAACAGATAACATTCAAATTGATAACAAAAACATAATATATCATTAAAATTCATTAAAGTTCAACAATAACATTGATAAAAAGGAGGGAAACATTAAAGGAACATTCAAAACATAGATGACCATGAAAGAAACTCTAAAGTCCCTTGACAAATGCGTGCTTGTTGAAGAGCTTGAGCTTTGCTTCTGCCATCTTCTTCTTCAAATCCAAAAGCTCGATAACATCGGACTTTTGAAGCTTCTTCAAGAACTCCAAGCATTTGAACATCTGCACCGAGGGAAGCACAAGTTCCATTTCAGCCATCATCTTGTTCCTTTGAACGACAATATCAAGCAACTCTTGATATACCACAAGATCTTTGGCATACTTGATATCACGCTCCGTCTCCCTAGCAAAGAACACCGTCATCTGGTATGGTAACTCGGTTGAGTTAGCAGCCGCAGCAAGTTCCCCAAGAAGGACAAATTGAGACATTCTTTTGCAAATTTGATTCAAAAAAGTTTTACTGTGTTTGTTTACTGGATGAATGAAGAAGTTACTTGGGGTATAGGCTATAAATAGGCGTGGTAAGTACATGTGAAAATGTGTTTTAGGCGTGTTTTGGGTAATAAATGATAAACGTTTGGGTTACCAACATACACATCCCAAAATTTCCTAGCAACATTAAGTTATGCCAAGCAGCATTAACATAAATAAAGTAGATTACAACAACTTCATTTCGTTTAACTTGATGTTTTAACTTTATTTCATTTGTAAATACAATAATTTTAATTAGATTATAACTTTTACATTATAGTTTTAAATGATTGTTACAAACATTTAAAACTACAATATTAAAACAGCAAATTTTTGTAAATTTTTAAAAAATAAAACAATCCTATCTAAATTCATTTTTCAACTAACTTAATCTATTTTTAGGTAATAATTAACATAATTAAAGTAGACTACAACAACTTCATTTATGTTACAAGGATAAATGTGTACATGGTTAATGGTCACATATAATACCCTTACAACGTGGCCATAATCATGATTTAGATACACATTTGTGATATGGTGTGACTATTGTAAAGCCTATAGTCACATGATCGTGCTACAAATATATGTGACTATACACATTAGGATTTGGAAAGCAAACACACACTAAACTTTAGACACACATATTAACTTAC
Organism: Artemisia annua; assembly: GCA_014162995.1. Classification (NCBI taxonomy): domain Eukaryota; kingdom Viridiplantae; phylum Streptophyta; class Magnoliopsida; order Asterales; family Asteraceae; genus Artemisia; species Artemisia annua. Next base: position 96,551 of record LBNU01038936.1, read on the forward strand.
GTGACCATATGTATCGAATTTTCGTTACGCTTAATCATGTTTGTATGGTTTAGTGTGACCATATATGACATTTGGTCACACTCTTCAAGTGTGTGACATATATTTGTCACTCTTAAATGCATATCGTGACTAACATTTCAAACTGAATTTTTAGTTGTCACACATTTCAAATTCATATGTGGTTAACTATTCAGCAAAGAATAGCAGTCACTTTTATATAATGTGTGAAAAACTTGACTATATAATTTAGCCACATACGCAAGTACTTCATGTGACCATATATCTTTTTTGGTCACACTGTTCAATTGTGTGACATATATTTGTCACATATGTATATCTATAGTGTGACTAATGTTTCGAGCTGATTTGTATCAGTCACACTTCCCGAATTAAAAGTGACTAAAATGTCGAAAAATATTTACCAATTACCCTCTAGTCACATATATACACCAATGTGTGACATATATTTTACGAAATGGTCACACAAGTCGGATCAAGTTTGGCTGTTTATTTTATTCTGCTACATTTAGTCATGTAAAAATGTTACTGTGTGACTGTTCAAAATCGACCATGTGTGATGAAAGGCCATTTTTGTACTAGTGCAATCCCAAGGTAGTAATGAAAAGGACCTAGATCTTTGATACAGAACTTTGCATGTAGGTTGGCTTTGATGTATTGGAAGACTTGGTTGTTGTTGCCTGCAATAAGTATATCATCTACATATACCACGAGAGCTTGTGAGAGTGAACAAGGAGGTATCAACATAGTTCTTCTTAAAGCCAATAGAAAGGAGAAATGAAGTAAGCTTCTCAAACCATTTCCTATTTACCTGCTTTAACCCATAGAGAGATCTGGTAAGCTTGCACACTATGTTTTGGGGAAGATATTTGTATCTTTGGGGCACTTGCATGTAGACATCTTCATGGAGGTCACTATGTAAGAATGCATTGTTACATCAAGTTGCTCAATAATCCAATCATTGTGTATAACCACTGCTAGTAGAGTCCTCATTGTAACCATCTTTGCAACTGGTGCAAAGGTCTCAGAATAATCAATGCCCTCCTTTTGGTGAAAACCCTTAGCTACAAGCCTTGCTTTAAACCTTTCAATGGAACCATCAGCTATCTACTTGATTCTGCAGACCCATTTGCAGCCTATGGGTTTTTTTGCCAGGCGATAGTGGGACTAATTGCCATATATGGTTTGCCTCTAGAGTCTGCATTTCTAAATTCATTGCCTCAACCCATTTTGGATTTTTAGATGCTTGTAAGTAAGTGGTTGGTTTAGTGAGTTTGGTACTGATGCTGGTATGAATGGATAGGCAGTAATGAGAGGTGTGGTTGATGGTTGTGAAATAGTTGGAGATGGAGTATGAAAGGGGAAGCAAGTTTCATCGAAGAGGACATTCCTACTAGTGATTGTCTTATGTGTTTTGGTATCATAAAGGAGATACCCTTTTTGGTTTTGTGGGTAGCCAGTTAGGACTGTAGATGATTCCTACTCTGATACCATATAGAGAAATGGAGAGAATACAATTTAACACATAGTGAAGGTGAAAAGAGATTTGATAGAAATGAAAGTGTTACATTGAGTTACTGTTACATCAATATTTATACTACTGATTACAAGCTATAGAGTAAAATATCTACACAAAATATCTTCTAACAAACTTAACTAACACCGCTACATCTTGCCATGATGTTGCATACTCTTATTTAGTAGGAGTCTCTTATTGTGTAAGGATAAGGGAGTGTTTGGATGAGTTCTCAGCAGAGTTTACAGAGTGTTTGGATTGTTGTACTACATCAAATTCCACAACGTAAATTTACTCACACGTAAAGCAAACCAAATCAGATTTACATTGTGTTCTCGAGTTTGGGTTAAGAAAGAAAATGAAAATGAAACATAAGATGGTATGCTATCGAGTATTACTTAAGAAAGAAAAGAAAGGGAAATGGAAGAAAACGTAGTGTTATTTTTATAATTTTGAAAGGAAAGCGTTTCCTCTCATTTTTGGGAGAAAAATGTTTTATTTACTTTTCTTTAATGAAATAACTCGAGAACACAGTGTTAAATATCAATATACAATGTTTTCAATGAGAAAATGGATATTTATAAGAGTGAAGGGTACCATGGTGCCATGGCTCGTGCCATGGCCACCAGCCCAAAAAATGCGACGGCTCACGGTACCGGTGTTCGTGCCATAGGCTCTTGCGCCGTAAACACCAGCCAACGCCATGGTTTTTTTTTTTTTTTTTTTTTTTTTTTTTTTTAAAATATTTTTTTTTTTTTTTTTTTTTTTTGTTTGTGTGTTTTTTTTTTTTTTTTTTTTTTTTTTTTTTTTTTTTTTTTNCTCTTGTGGCGTTTGATCAGATGCGTGAAAAGGATGCTGTCACGTGGGGCGCTATGATTCAGGGTTATGCTTCGAATGGGAAGCCGAAAGAAGCTTTGGATGCGTTCTATAGAATGAAGAATGATAATATAAAACCGGATTGTTATACGATAGTTGGAGTTCTATCTGCTTGTTCTAGCTTAGGAGCTCTTGAGTTAGGGGATTGGGCACGTACATTGGTTGATAAAAACGAGTTCTTGTATAACCCTGTTGTTGGTACGGCATTAATTGACATGTATGCAAAATGTGGACAAATGGCTAGTGCATGGCGAGTATTTAAAGAGATGAAAGAAAAAGATCTTATTGTGTGGAATGCTGTAATAACGGGTCTTGGGATGACTGGTCAAACTAGAGTAATCTTAGGTCTTTTTGGTCAACTAGAGAAATTGGGGATACACCCTGATGGGAAAACTTTTATAGGCATTCTCTGTGGGTGTACACATGCGGGTCTTGTTGACGATGGGAAGCGATTCTTCAATAGTATAAGCTGTGTTTTTTCATTAACCCCTTCAATTGAACATTACGGGTGCATGGTAGATCTCCTTGGGCGAGCGGGTCTATTAAATGAAGCTCATCTTTTAGTCAAAAGTATGCCAATGGAGCCTAATGCGATTGTTTGGGGAGCCCTTTTGAGTGGATGTAGGTTACACCGAGATACCCAATTGGCTGAATATGTTTTAAAAAGGTTAATTGAATTAGAACCTTGGAATTCAGGAAATTATGTACTCTTATCTAATATATTCTCCGCTAATAAAAAATGGGAAGAAGCAGAGAATATAAGATCCAAAATGAGTAATAAAAGCATCCGAAAGATACCAGGATGTTGTTGGATAGAAGTAAATGGCATAGTTCATGAGTTTCTTGTTGGAGATAAATCCCATCCCATGTCAGAAAGAATTTATAGTAAGCTTAGTGAACTGACCTTACAATCAAAGCAAATGGGCTATATGCCGACCACAGAGTTTGTGTTATTCGATGTTGAGGATGAGGAGAAAGAGCATTTCTTGGGTTGTCATAGTGAAAAGTTAGCTATCGCGTTTGGTCTAATTAGTACTAAACCTAATGATGTTATTCGAGTAGTGAAAAACATTCGTGTTTGTGGTGACTGCCATGTGGCTATTAAGCTTTTTTCGAAAATTACTGACAGAGAGATAGTTTTACGTGATAATAATCGTTTTCATTCGTTTATTGATGGCTCATGTTCGTGTGGAGATTATTGGTGACATACGGAATACGAGAGCAAATGCATTATTCCTTTTGCTTGTATCAGTTTTATATGATTGATTCTTTTATAATATTTGTTGTTTAGGTTTCTTTCTAATTGATTCGATAGTTAAGTTTTGTTTTCTAAGATTTCCTCATTACTTGTATGGATTTACCAATGAGGTTTTGTGGATATATATTCTTTTACCCTTGGTAGTTTTATTATGTGTATATGTAGCTAAGAGCTATGGATGTGTTATAGTTTCCCCTATTAAGCATCATTTGCGCTGGAGGATGATTGATGAAAAGAGGCAGTGATGCGATTTTGTGTTTCTTTTTTGATTACTTCCTAATATTGTTTGGTATTTTGTCACAAAAATTGCAGTTCGCTGTGAAGTTTTGGTCCATTTGTTGGTTTCCGTGATCTGCTTATGGTTTTGGTTTGGATCTACTAGTTCTTTAAATTGAAACCCGTGGTCCAGAATAGGCCAACAAGCATTCAGATATTTTGATCAATTTGGTTTGGATCTCCTCTGTTTGTTATTGATAGTCGCTGCATATTGTGGTGTATGGTAAAGATCCGAAAAAGAAGATTGACTTTCTGCCATTGTGCTTGCCTGTTTGTTTTAAATTATTCTTCATACTCGTAAATTGCCATAAAAAATAAAACGTTGTAAGAACTGTTGGTATATAGATCACGTGTTTTGACCCGTTAGTCAACGCACCCGGCCTGACCGTTTCGCCATCTCTTTGTGTTGCTATCCTAAAACCGTTGCATGCATTTTAAGTATTACTGTCAGTTTACATGATATTTACTGCATTATCACATAAAAGTTGAATGCCAGGAAGTTTTAAAATTTCAAATCACTGAAGGACACAAGTTATGTGTAAGTTATGGGTATGTTCAAACTTCAAAGCCTAATTGTTACTGTATTTGTTTTAACCAGTTTGTATTGATACGTTTTTCTACATAGAACTACTTTTTTGAACATAAAGTAGAAGAATATAGCCATGATTGGTATCTTTTGTTTCATTAATTTACATTTCATGAGCTTGCTATATTTTTCTAGCAGTTGGTGGAAAATACCAGCAAAATGTGGAAACAGCAATTCATCAGCCTATATCTCCTTTTAAATTTTACCAGTAAACCTTTATGGAAGCTAAATTAGGCAAACCATATTTTTGAAACCAAAAATTTATTAACATGATTGGGTAGCATTACTCACTGGGACTATAAGCCAATTTGGTATGCATAAGAATAATTGTATTACAAAAACTGGAAAAGGATTTTAGCATTTTGCAACTGCTCTTGCCTCCTCAGCAGTTATATATATAAATTATAAACGTATATACACAGCAACTAAATAGGCCATAACAGTCAACTGAGAAGCGGATCATAATAATGTAAATATATAATGTTCGTGATATGATATAAACACAATCTTGCAGCTAAGAATTCTAATAACCTTAACCAGAGAAGGTTTATTTACATTATTCCTTCCACTAGAACCACATCATCATAAAAGAAAAGGTTCACTCAATGGTGTGCAACTTTATATACAAATAGCCTTAAGGTGCCAATCCAAGCTACTCAAGTCGGACATTAATAAGATTTTGAAGGTCTTATACCTGGAGTCTCTTTATATCATTAGCAGTCACCTACTGGTTACATGCGAATTTGATAAGTATAGAGAGACCAACTGAGTCAGACCTGCATCTGAAGTAACCCAGCCAACACTTCCCATAAATAGTTCATTATTGTTCATCTTTAACTAATAAATTTTACCACATCATCGACTTTAAGAAGATACTAGTAATTAATGTTAGAGAAATAGAATGATAGTTATCTAAACTATGTAAAACAAGACAATTACGACCGTATCTTATCTATATTTCTTGTCTGCTTTTCTGCATTTAGATAGAACCTAGTTATTTTTTTTAAAATCATGTGCTCTTGAACAGCCATGACGTATATTTAAATTCAAGCCACGATTGTGTATGTAGGCTTGTTGAATGATAATTGATTCAAATCTGATTTACTCACATTATCGGTTTTAAGAAGATACCAGTAATTAATGTTAGAGAAACAGGATGATAGTTATCTTAAACTATGTAAAACAAGACAATTTCTTTGTCTGCTTTTACGTATTTAGATAGAACCTGGTCTTTTTCTTAAAATCATGTGCTCTTGAACAGTCATGACATATATTAAATTACAACCACGATCGCGTATGTAGGCTTGTTGAATGATAATTGATCCTGAATTCCTGATCTAAATTAGTACCAACTCATTGTAAATGGTTTAATACACTAATCTTCTTGTATAAAGTTGGCTTTTGAAACCAAGGGATGTTTGTTCTTTTTTGGTACTGCATGTTCTAAAGAACTATTGATTTCACTTTTCTATAGCAAAAGGAACTATTGATTTCAGTATCAAGTTATAGAAGGTTTGGTTACAAAGAATTATCATGTATTCGAGCAAAAGAGACAAAAGATGTTGAGCTACCAAGGTCGTTAGATTTGGCTAATCTTTCAAAACATTCTATACTTGAACTTCAACCAAAATTTATCTAATATATTTAAACACGAGTTTTTCCGTTTGCCATGTGGACGTCATTACATGAATTATTACAGAAATGTAACTGCCCTGTTTGTGGACAACTTTTTTGTTGTACAATGATTATTACAAATACTACTTTAATTATTTTATAGTACATGTTCATAGTGGCACATGTGCTTTGTCAGTATTGGTCCAGCAAGAAAACGGGGTACTGTTCATTCTCCTGTAAAACAACTGTTTCGTACACTGTTCATCCGTTTTTTTGGATTACAGTCACTGTAGCTGGCCCGTAATGCTGCTGTAATACCTCTTTTGTACTACATTTGTTCACTCAGACCATTGTATGTGTACTGCAAAACCAAAACACCTTCTCACCAGAAACTTCTACCTATCAAAACAAAAATACACTTTTCATCTATCAACAACATTGTACTCAAGAACAAATAAAGAAATATTCTCTGTTTCCATCTAAAATCTGCATTTTACAAAGGTACTTTACATTTATTACTATTCATTTTTGTCATCCTTCTTTTGGAATGATCTTTCATATATGTAAGAATCTTTTGTAATGCAGGAACGAAAACATAATCTCATATAGAGTTAGGATCAAATGAGAAGAAAAACTAAAATGAGAAGGATGAGAAGAAACCACAACCACACATTTGAGATGCACCTACAAAAATAGATGCATCTCCCCTTAAATTTCTCCCTCTTATTTGAATTGTGTGGTTGGAAACTTTTCTCACTCTTCTCATTTTATTTTTTCTTCTTACTAGATCCATTCCCATCTCATATATTAAAAGTATAACCCATACATACAGGTAACATGTTCATTTAATTAAAAGGTTTTCCCTTTCTTTTTCTATACAAGTTTTTTTTTAGCTGCTATTGTTTTCTTATATGGATTATTTGTTATTAATCTTTTTTCCTGTCTTTATGCCAAAAAAATTACTGCTTATGACCTCTATGTGCATTAGATCTTTTTCTGCTTGCATCTTTATTATTATATGCACTATCTTTTATGCCCCATATCATATACCTGCTTGGATGCTGTTTTTCTGTAACCTAAAACATGACTAGAAAAACAAGGTGTTCAGCAATGGAAGCAGACCTATCTTTTGAAAATTATAAATACATGTATAACTTGAACACTAGCCATGCACCCTATATGCAACCACCTGATCGATATCACGAGATATATCAACAAGAGTTGGTTCAGAATGGTAATGCATATCATGAAATTACAAACCTGGGAACAACAGAGACTCATGCCAACAGTGGTTGTTCATTAAATGGAGGGCCTTCTGTTTCGAATAAAACAGACTCCCACATGCAAATGCCACAAGAAGAAGAAGTTTCTTCATTTATTTCATCATCAAATGCCGACAACTATGGACAAACTTTTATGTCTGATAGTCATAAACGCAATGTATCTGCAACATCCACACCTGTAAACCTGATGGACAGAAAACAAAAAGGTATACATAAATTTTCTTTTTTCCATCTTATTGTTTGTCTTTTTTTATTTTCTTTCCTTTTTTTTTAACTATACAATTCATTTATTATTTATGTAGGCTTGGCTGAATATTATAGAATATATGAACCAGATCATATGACACACATTGGCTGCAAACGCAGTCTTTTTTTGACACCTGAAATTTCGTTGCAGACCACGAAGAAAGCAAAAGGTAACCGACACATACCTTCTTTTACCTATGAAATACATATGCTTATAATTACGCTATCATGAACTATTATTTAGTTGACAAGAACACTGGTCATTACAGGTTCTCAATCATGTAGTCAAGATACACAGACTCAGCAATCATTTGTCAACAAGAATAAACTCAAACAACAGAATCAACAAAAAAGAACAAACATGAATTCAAATGGGTTATGCCATAACAGAGAGCGACAAATGCAGGGTTCATTACCTGATGAACAAATGCATCAACCAGAAAATCAAGGTACATAATAATTTAAAAAAAATAATACTTATTTTATCTACTACCATATACTAAAAGAAAACTATCATTAAAATATTTGTTTTTTTTATTGTAGGTGTATCGAGTTTCTACATTGATTTAGGTGATTCTGAGTATGCATGCGAATATTGCAATGCACTATTTTGGTACGGGGAAAGATTAAAGTCATATTCACACAGGCGTTATCCAAAATACAATAAATGTTGCGGAGGAGGACAAGTCTATCTTAATAAAGACCGAGATCCACCTCCGTATTTTAAAGAGTTGTTCAGAAACAAGCATTTCTTAGACAACATCCGGGCATATAATCAAATGTTCAGTATGACATCTTTTGGAGCCCAGATTGATGATTCGATCAACAATGGAAATGGTCCATATGTTTTCAAAATTTCTGGCCAAATACATCATTACATAGGGACATTATGCCCCTCAAATGATGATGATCCAAGATTTCTGCAAATATATGTTTACGACACGGAAAATGAGGTTCGTAATAGAATGGAGCCTTTTGGGGGAATAGGCAACAGCAATCTTAACCCTGCAATTGTCCAAAGTTTAATACAGATTTTGGATGAGCACAACGAATTGGTACAAGTATTCAGAACTGCACGGGATAAATGCAGAGAATCAAATGTGCCAGAGTTCAAGATCCAACTTTACAATGTGGTTGGAAGCCGACAGCATCAGTTGCCTTCTTCAGGAACTCTTGGAGCAATTGTTTTTCAGCCGGACGCAAACTGCCAGACAGATTATGACATTGTCATAGAATATAAAGACAGGCAACCGAAAAGGGTGAATAAGCTTCACAGCTCATATATGTCTCTTCAGTTTCCTCTCCTTTTTGTATATGGCCAACCCGGTTACAATACAAAGATGACATGTGAAGGTGTCAACTCAAAAAAAGACAAAAACTTGACAATGAATATGTATTATAAGTATCAAATACATGAACGCTTTGACGACAACAGACTTCTTTTTAGAGCTGGCAGATTATTCCAACAGTACGTTGTTTCCGTTTACTGTACGTTAGAACAATCTCGGCTAGATTTCGTGCGATCGAAACAGAATACCCTTAGAAGTGAATGTCTTTCTGGTATTTGTGACGCAATGTCAAAAGGAGATCACTTTGGAGCTGATGTTGGTCAAAGGATAATTCTTCCTTCAAGTTTCACTGGCGGTCCAAGATATATGTATAGCCATTACCTTGATGCCCTTGCCATATGCCGGGTCCTTGGGAACCCGCAATTTTTCATTACTTTCACATGCAATGTAAACTGGCCAGAGATCAAACGGCGAATGAGAAGATATCCAGGCCTCACACCAGCAGACAGAGCTGATGTGGTGGATCGTGTTTTCGAACAGAAGGTAGAGGATTTTATAACAGTCCTCAAAGAAGAAAATATCTTTGGTCGTTGCACGGCAGGTAAATATGATTTTTAATATTCTTAGTCATAAATTTATTTGCTTCTTTATTTATTTATTATACTCAGTTCACTTACATTATTTCATTATATTTTGTGTGCCAACAGTTCTTTACACAATTGAATTTCAAAAACGTGGCCTTCCGCATTGTCACACATTGCTATGGGTAGATGCGAAAGACAAAATAAAGAATGCAGAAGACGTTGACAATTTCATTTCTGCTGAATTACCAGACAAAACATCTGATCCACATACTTATAAAGTTGTTGCTGATCTGATGATGCATGGGCCGTGCGGAAATGCTAAGCCAAACGCAACGTGTATGGAAGAAGGTGTGTGCACTAAAAAATTTCCCAAAAGATACAACGAAGCAACGTTTTTTGACGATAATGGGCACATTCATTATCGCCGAAGGAGATCTGCAGCTTATGTGCCAAAAGGTGAATTTAGATTGGACAACACTTATGTTGTCCCATACAACCGTTTACTTTGTCTCATGTTTCATGCTCACATTAATGTTGAATACTGCGGTTGGAGCATGCTCATAAAATACTTATTCAAGTACATCTCAAAAGGGACAGACAGGATTGCTGCACGCGTAGTCAGACCAATCGGTGATCCAGGCCCATCATCATCTGCTCCAAAAATAAAGATAGACGAAATACAAAATTTCATTGATGGTCGTTTTATTTGTCCGAATGAAGCCTGTTGGAGGATACTTGATTTCCCCATACACCACCGAGAACCAGCCGTGCAAATACTCGCAGTTCATCTCAAAGATATGCAAAGAATCACTTTTAATGACAAAGAGCCATTAAGTCGCATTGCAAGAGATGAAGGGAGAAAGTTGACAACTCTCACAGAATGGTTTACGTACAACAAATTGTTTCAAGATGGACGCCATTTAACATATTTAGACTTCCCGTCTGAATATGTTTGGTACGAAGATTCAAAGGCATGGAGGCGTAGAACAATCAAAACCAAATACTCAATTGGCAGATTGGTCTATGTCCATCCAGCTGCAGGAGAATTATTCTATTTTCGAATACTACTTGCTCACCAAAAAGGTTGCACGTCATTCGAAGATGTTCGTACCGTCAACAACCACACCTTTTCTACATACCGTGAAGCATGTCAGGCTATGGGTCTTCTTGATGACGACAAAGAATGGGATATAGCCTTACAAGAAGCAGCAATGTCAGCTACAGCATCAGAATTGCGCATGCTCTTTGCTCACATATTGATTTATTGTGAAGTCGCGGAACCTTTGCAACTTTGGGAAAGACATTGGCGCTCTATGGCAGATGATATTCCAAGAAAAGCTTCTCAAACAAGCGGTGTTAGGAATCTGCATATCAACAGCCCCGAGATAAAAGAGTACATCATCTATGAAATAGAGATGATCCTCAATAGCTGTTCAAAATCGGTTAAAGATTTTGGGTTTTCATTGCCTCCTCAACATCTTCTAGACGATTTAGAAAATCGACTATTGATGGAAGAAAGGAATTATAACCGAGACAAATTGAGAGAAGAAGTTGCAAGATCAGTTGTCAAATTAAACAGTGACCAATGGGAAGTGTACAACACTATAATCGAGGCGTGTAGAAATCAAAAACAGGAAATGGTGTTTGTATACGGCCATGGTGGAACGGGCAAAACATTCCTTTGGCAGACGATAATTAACACCCTACGCTCAGAAGGTAAAATTGTCTTGGCTGTCGCATCATCAGGTATTGCCTCTCTACTTTTGCCATCTGGTCGTACAGCGCATTCAAGATTTAAAATACCGCTCGAGTTGACTGATGAATCAATGTGCAGTGTAAAAAAAAATACATTATTGGCTAAGTTACTTATTGAAACTGATTTGATTGTATGGGATGAGGCCCCGATGAATGACCGACGGTGTTTTGAAGCACTTGATAGAACTTTGAAAGATATTTTGAATAATTCAGAAAAACCGTTTGGTGGAAAACGAATTATGCTTGGCGGCGATTTCAGGCAAACATTGCCAGTTAAAAAAAAAGGAACAAAATCACAAATAATTGATGCATCAATCGCTAAATCAAAGTTGTGGCATCATTTCAAGGTATATAAACTTAAACAGAACATGAGACTACTAAGATCAAACCTCACCGAAGAAGAAAGGAAACAAATCGCCGACTTCTCTTCATGGTTGCTAGATGTTGGTGACGGAAACGTCGGTGAACCTGACGAAGAAGATCCACAAGAAGCAAGCTGGGTTACAATTCCTGCAGAATATCAGATACCAAACAATGATAATGCCATACAGCAATTGATAAACTTCATCTATGATAAAGAAACGCTCAGACACCCAACTGCCCATGTGTTACAAGAAAAGGCAATTGTATGCCCAAAAAATGACACTGCTGATGCAATAAATGAAAGAATACTGTCACAGATAGAAGAAGAACCTGTAGTGTACATGAGTTCAGATGAGGCGATCCCCGTTGGACGAGATGCAGCAGCAACTGAAATGCTATACCCACCAGAGTACTTGAACACCTTCAAATTCCCAGGTTTACCCCCAAATAAGCTTGAACTAAAGACTGGAATTCCCATCATGCTCCTCAGAAATGTGAACCTCGGAGGTGGCCTGTGTAATGGTACAAGAATGATTGTTAAAAATCTTATGTCAAAAATCATTGAGGCAGAGGTTATTACAGGCACGAGAATTGGGGAAAAAGTATATATTCCAAGAATTCCGTTGACACACAAAGACCCAAATTATCCTTTCATTTTCAAACGGAAGCAGTTTCCAGTCAAAGTATGCTATGCAATGACAATCAATAAAAGTCAAGGCCAATCTCTCAACAAAATCGGCATTTACCTTCCCCAACCAGTTTTTAGCCATGGCCAACTATATGTTGCACTATCACGTGCAACATCACCCTACGGTTTAAAGATCCTTTTGACACCTGACCATGAACATTCTCCTAATACAACCAAAAACATAGTCTACAAGCATTTTTTGCATAACATTTGCCGTAGGACAGGTTACTATTACCTATGTGAAATGCCTATTACTTATTTGCTTACTTGCTTACTGTTATGTAAACAGCGTTGCATTTTTTTAATATTGTTTTACCTGATTTTGACTTTGCATTTTACAAAACACACGTTGCATTCTCTGTGTTACAATATACAGAATTATTACTCTACTTTATGTATATTGCAGATATTTCAATAACATAAAAAATTAACATATTTTTTTTTCTTTTGCATATACACAGGATGACCGAAGCTTATATCAGGGACCTAAGGCCAACAAGCAGACACAAAATTATTGAAGCGAAGGTGTATCGTTCATGGATTGCTAGAGACCCAGGAGACGTGGCAGAAAAAGGATATCGTGCAATTTTACTTGACAGACAGGTTTTTCTAAAAAATAAATTGGTCATTTTTTAAAACTAATTGGTTATGCCAAATTTGTTCTCTAAATACTACTTAAACACAACCAGGGTGACGCTATACAAGGAAACATGGAAGCCACTGAAAAAATCCGATTTACCAGTACTCTTATACCTGGCAGAGCATATCGCATATCAGGTTTCACATGCGTTCCTACAGATAATTGGCAGCAGACCCTTGAAAACAAAACTACACTTTTGTTTACACGTTTCACAAAGTTTGATCCTATTCCAGAAAGTGGATTCCCACAACATTATTTCAACTTTGTTGCATACAACCAGTTACCCTACAAGGTTGTAGACCCGTTAGACAAGATCAAAAAAGAATATCCCGTTTTGACAGGTAACATGTACATTACTTATTTTTCGCTAAAAGATACACATATACAAATTTAACACTATTTATTCCCAATGTGTGCAGACTACATAGGTTGTTACATGGGATCAACTGGAAAAGAAAAATGGGGAGATCCAATCAGCAAACAAATGGTTAACCGAAAAATCGAAATTCAGAGTGTCAAGTAAGTATGTCTAATAAATTCTGTTGTTGATTTAAACAAACTAAAAAATTTATCAAAACATAACCATTTATTTAACAAAACAGCCGAAATTCAGTGGAACTAACGTTATGGGACGAACTGGCTGAAACCTTTAAAAAAGAAGAAATTGATCAATTAGAAAAACCAGTTATAATAGCCGTTTCTTCATGTCGAGTTACAAGATTCCGAAACCAGTTGCAACTTTCTTCGACACCAGCAACTTACTATTACATAAATCCCAGAATCCCAGAACTCGAGCAATATCAACAACAGTAAGTCAACCTAACTAATGTTTACTGCCTATGGTCCTTATATGTATGCATTCACTAACTGTTAAATGTATATGCACTAGGTATCGGGCAGCTTTCAACTTAAACCCACCATTACAGATTGTTAGGCATGCATACCAAGACAAGGAAAAGGAAAAGACAAGAAACAGATTCCCACTGGCACGACTACTACACGAGAGCCCAAAAGCATACATAGTAAGTTATACTACATTTTTTTTACTAATGTTGTAACAACTAACCAATACACATATGAACAAATAAATTCTTAATTTTAAATCACTCAATGTTAAAAAAAAANACTTGCGAAGGAACAATCACAGGGATTAACACAACACGAGAGTGGTACTACCCATCATGTACAACATGTACGCTTAAGGTCCATTTTAATGAAGGCGTGTTTGGATGCAAAGTGCATGGGCCAGTTGTGTCTCCAGCTTATAAGTAAGACTATTTTTTTTAAACTTATTTAAAAAACAACAACCCTTTTCTTATATGGCTATTTTATATATGCATATATAATTTTAAAGCATATTTAACAGATGGCACAGAAACAGCTATGATCACATTCTTTTCACCGAAAGCAAACGATGTTGTTGGTATTGACTGTGACTCATTGGTCAAATCACTCGAAAATCCAGACCCTCGACAATTTCCAGAAAGGATACTCTCAATTGTTGGAAAAAAACATATCTTTCAATTTCACTACAACACAAGCTCCAAGCAAGAAACAATTGATTTTATTTTTAACGACATCTTGGACAAACCAGAAATGCCGAATCAGTTAGCGGATAAACCAACAGGTAATTGGTAAAAACTATAAGTATAAATACATAGCCCTGACCAAATAATATGAAGTTTATAGAAAATAATGTTTAATTTTTTTTTTTTTTTTTTTTTTTTTTTTAATAACAGGATCACAGACAACAGAAGAAACAAATCAGAACAGTCAAATAAACGAACCTGGACAGCAACAGCTTCTTCCCAATATAGAAACCACTATACCAGCACAAACAGCCGCCATCACAGATCTAACACCAACAGCTGCAACACAATCCGAATATGCATCACGTAAGAAAATTTCCATACTGACAATTGTTGTTATAAAACTATATTATTTGCCTAACATATTTGCCCATGCTTTCTTACTATTACAGAGATGGCACAGGTACCAACAATAACCACAATTCTTGAGCCACTAGAAAAAAATCCACAAAAAGAACAAGCAATTCCTGGTAATAATACATTTTACAAATGCCAAAACTATCTAGATTTGCAACAGGACACACATGTATGACTTTTACTGTTGATACAATTCATTGTGCCTAAATATTGAGACATTTACTTTTAACAGAATTGACATCCCAAGAAACAGAGGTTGAACCTATTGACTTTGAACCAAGCGAGCCAGTTGATGCACAACCAATGCAACAACCAGCAGCAGAACAACAACAATCAGAAGGTACTATTTTTTTTTTAAATTTAAGAATTATTTTTTCATATCTACTACTATTCAGTTTACAATTTACATTCATTCACTGTAGAAGCATTGACACCACCAACTTTACAAAGTGGAATGCAAACAAGATCAAAATCAGAAGCAGCATCTGACACCACTCGCAAATCAGCAAGACGAACACTCTTTGCAGACCAACCATCCGACAGCAAAAAAAGAAAGCCTTAAGTCTCTAAAACGTAAAAACCAGTCATGCTTTTGTTAAGTGCTGCAACTTCCTAAATTGCAGTCTTATAAAACCACTAAATGAACTTATCGTTTGTAATAACTGTAGTGTGTAACAGCTTATGTAAAAGCCTAAGACTGCTAGCACCACTTCTGGCCTATGACTTTTAATATTTTGTATAACCCCTATGGCCTATTGTATATCGAAAATAATAATATCCAATGGTGCTTTAACTTTATATTGCATGAATTTGTATGTTAGTCTATCAGAATCGTCAATACTATTTGCATCCATCATGTACAAAAGTGTCAAAACACAATTAAATGACACTAATACAGAAAACACAACATCAAAAACTAAAAAAAAAAAAAAAAAAAACGCGCTGATGCCTTTGCAATTTACTTTACCACTGTCTTCTTTGACTTCAGCTAAAAAACAAATATTCATTTATGTGTATCAGTTCAATTGTTCTTTGTCATAATTCCACATAGAACATTTTGTTGTACATAAAAAAGTCATGAACAAACAACAAATCAATACAGCTTAGCGCCACAAGTAAGTTGTTTAAGGCTAATTTATGCATCCACATCGACGATGTTGTTTTAATTTAACGTAGATATAACTGTTTAGCATATAGCTTTTGACCCACGATATCAGTATGTATCTTAGGTGTTCCTTAACCAAAAGGTGAAAAATTTGATTCTCAACTGAAACAAAAGTGTATGATTTAGAATTTGTTACTTTGTCACTCGAAAAAAGATGCATAAAATAAGAAAGAATTGAAGCAACATTATGTTTATTCATTGCAGAGTTTGTAGAGTACAAGAGGGTCAAACCACACATGTCATTAACTGAACTTACACATAAAGATTTTATAATCTATTCAGACACCAAATCCAAGGGACACAAAGTACATGAAAAATATAACCAAACTTCCCACATGAACCAAAAAAAAAAAGTTCTACTTTGACTTTGCTACTAGAATTACATGTTACAAACAAAGAATCACAATGTCTAGGCAATTCATTCCAAAAAAAACAAGCCAAAATCATTGTAGATATAAAAAGACCTGGTAACAAAGTTTAAAAATAACGAAACTTTTTTTATCTCTTTATTGACGTATTTATAATCATCTACCGGATAATATCCATAGATATGGTATTCGAACATTCTTTCACTATTTTGTCTAAATTTCATGTAATCATCACACAAGAAGGGTTTATAGGCTCTCATACTATTCTTGCCCACAACTTCATCAGGTGCAAAAACTACCTTATTATCTTCAAAGCACCAAAAGAAAGCAAGTGAAAATCGGTTTTTACGCTAAAAAAAAAGACACATACTAACTCTAATTTTGTACAAAAATTCAGAAAAGTAAATATTCTTGAAAAAACATGTGGCTAAAATATGATACTCTCACTATCTCACTACTACAAAAAATTCCATTCAACAACAAATTGACATGTTTATAGCATAATCAAGCTTGAAAATTGTAAGTAACAAAATAAACTAACATGAGTCAAATAACACACCAACTAACTTTTTTATTAATATTAACATACACATCAAACAATTTCCAGATAAACTGGAAAAATTGACGGATTAAACAACTACATACTAGACACTAACAACAGGACACACCACTTTTACCGAAACAAACACTACCAAGACCAAAAGCATAGACCATAAACCCTAATCTATTATACCTTAGTACATACACATAATAATACAACCATATTAAAATTTCTTAAGTTTCTTGATAATGTTGGATTTCTCACCAACCTTAACCCGAGCAACATGGCGCATCTGCATCAACCGGGCTACCTCTGCGAAGTCATCCTCCTCTGAAACCTTCAGATCTACCACCGCCTCATCCAAAACATGACCACCCACAAACTTTTTCATTTCACCAATTAGCCCATGCCTCTCCTCAACCCTAACCAGTATCTCTTCAATCATTTCGTTGTAGACTCTTTCAGCATCCCTATAGGCCTTTTTCTCCCTAGAAAAAACTTCATGAAGAACCCTATCCAATCGTCTATCACCAATCTCACGAGCGATCTTCATACATTTAGGAAACTTAGGACCCATAGAGTTTAATTGATANAATTAGCCCATGCCTCTCCTCAACCCTAACCAGTATCTCTTCAATCATTTCGTTGTAGACTCTTTCAGCATCCCTATAGGCCTTTTTCTCCCTAGAAAAAACTTCATGAAGAACCCTATCCAATCGTCTATCACCAATCTCACGAGCGATCTTCATACATTTAGGAAACTTAGGACCCATAGAGTTTAATTGATACCAGCCTTAGTTATTCTTCAATTGCAAAAAACCCTAATTTCTACAGCAAAGTTATCCCCAAAATTTTAGACGCAAGACACACATCGTCTTTAGCCCACTCATAAACCCACTAAACAAAAAAATGGGTTAAGCCCAATAGTTAAACACCAAAATAAACAAAGAAAAAAAACAAAAACCCAAAACAATAGCCCAAACCAAATATTTATTCAACAAAGCAAAAGAAAATAAATAAAATAAATATATAAATAAATAAATAAAACAATACCACACATTATTTTCTAATTCCTTTTTTTTCTCTTAAAATACTAACCAACCAAAATAATATTTACACAAAAAAATAAATACTATAAAAAAACAACACACATAAAATAAAAGTATGTAAACATAAACGTGAACCAAAATTATGCAAAACTTCCCGCGGCGAAGCGCGGGCTGCCATGCTCGTTTAGATAAAAAATGAATGACTATGATTGGTTCATTGGTTCTATGGCAAATATGAGTTCTATATTGATCTCATCTCAACTTAAATATACACTTTCATTGGTTCTATGGCAAAATGGTTTTTTTTATCAAATATTTAACAACATTCTAGTAATAACTTTTGTTTGGATGAAATTCTAATAAGAATGTACATTTAAAAGATGAGTTCCTTTTAGAAAAGTACCAANCTCTCTCTTTTCTGCAAGATAGTTCTCCTTCTAGATTACTTCAAATGGTCAAATGTTTAATGTATGAAGTAGTAAGGACGAAACCATAGCACAAAATCTCCCGTGCATTTAAGGAAAATCAAACAAAACTACATATACAATATTTTGGGACCAAATTATAAAAAATCAAAGTTTTTGAACAAAATAACACTATGAAACAAAAAACCATGAGTCTCTCGGGACCCGAGATCCACCCTGATTCCGTCACAATAGTATATATACCCTAAGATGATATCTATGAAACCACCAAGTTCACCTACTAAGATAATTTACTTCTCATATCTCTAATGTCACTCTCCAACCTCTTTTAAAAGTTATTAATTATATTAGTAATCTTATGATAAAACTAGTTAATTATAACACTTGTCGTTTTAATTTTAACTTTTTTTAGAACGCAGTTTAACTATCTCACAATATTTATACCATAAATCTATCTCACATGTCTTATATGAGACTTGAACCCATAACCATTTTGTTGAAGAATCTTTCACATAACATAAGTCATAAGATATCATTTCAACACAAACCTGTTATTTTAATTTAAGTACTATACCATGTCTAGAGAAACACTGATAACACTTTTGATAGTTTCTCAAACACGATTATAGTTTACCAATTTGTATGTAATTCTCATCTTACATGTTTTATCAAAAGCGTTCCTCTCAAGTTATCCCATCAACTTGAGTCAAGTTGGTTGATTTTCAACCATTGGATTAAAATCAATGGTCAAGATTAAAAGATTCCTTTTTAATCTTGACCATTGATGACCATTGATTTTAATCTAATGGTTGAAAATCAACCAACGGGAGAGGATCTCACCCCCTTTAATTAACATTGCCTATACGCATTGATAACCGCATCAACACACATATAATTTATTAATTTGTTATCACATCAGGTAGTAGTGTTTATGATGCTTTGCAATTTAGTTGAATCCCATTTGCTCCAATTTATTGATATGATTATGCCACGGATCTAATGCATAAGATCGTTCCTTGTAACCTTCGAACATACGTTCGACGAAATTTTGTGTTGCTTTGGGAATCCAGGGTTGCGTTTAGTTATTGAAGTGAACAGTTTCTTCACATCATCATGAGCTCTATTGTAAACCAAATGAGTTTATTATCTTCTGATATCATGTTCAATATCATAGGTTCTAACCTGTATCGATTGTGTTGATAATAAATAGCAAATCAAAGAGCCTGAAACACATGCACAAATAAGATAATAACATTGTTTTATTTGATTAGATTAGCTGCAATTTGCACGTGATTGTACGAAATTCTTTTCTCTTGCATCACCTTTCACCACCTCAAAGATTAATAATGGAAACTGTCGATCACTACTAAAAGAGACATAAACAAAGGTAAAATCCTAATAGACCGTTCACCGTCACCACTTAACACCTTGGGATAAGCAAATACCTTTAGAAACAATGTTACTCCGATCTAAAAAAGAAAATAAATAAAATAAATATATAAATAAATAAATAAAACAATATCACACATTATTTTCTAATTCCTTTTTTTTTCTCTTAAAATACTAACCAACCAAAATAATATTTACACAAAAAAAACAAATACTATAAAAAAACAACACACATAAAATAAAAGTATGTAAACATAAACGTGAACCAAAATTATGCAAAACTTCCCGCGGCGAAGCGCGGGCTGCCATGCTCGTTCCATAGAAGGATCAGTAGTACTCCACAAATGATGGGTGTACAAAGAGCATTTGGACCAACATGTCTGGTCTTCGGACAAGGATGGATTAGCTCCAACTAAGAACTTTCCAAGTGAGACCACCTTGTCCTATCAATCATTGAGGATATGTTCCTGAAATCATTTCCAGAACAAGCCTCCTAAAATCCGACATAAAGAGATAATGTGTAGAAAAAAGAAAAGAAAAGTGGGTGTTCTATTGATAAGGTACAGCCGGCTAAATGAGCCTGAATAGCACAAGCTCGTTATCCTTCCACTATCAGGAGCGAGGGGTAGTCGCAGCTATGTGAAATCAGCATAACGCAGTGCCCCTTCTTTAGGGACCATGTGACTCGAGCCTTCGCTCAAGCCACATGATCCAACTCTCAACTTGGAATGGGCAAGCCAGTTATTGCTATAAGGCCCAACCGAACTAAACCAACTCATAGTCTAGCCCACACTAATACCCCCACTTGGGTTACAGGCAAGTGTTAGTTTATATAAAAACGCATATGTTTTTATAAAAATGTATATAAAAAATCGAAAAACTTTAAATAAACCGAAAATTTTAAATTATAAATGGTCGTTAGTTTAAAGGATTCACACTATAACAGTTGTTTGCCAAAAGGGCTAATGCGTAACTGTTAACGGAATTCACTTAACGCTGGTTAAAACTAGCGAACCACATGGACGATATTTGCAATTTGGGTAAATCACAAAGACAATTCTTGCAATTTACTCTTATATAAACTAGACGAGTACCCGAGCATAGCAACGGAAATCCTAGCGGCAAACAATTATAGATATGTGATATTATGATAAGTGTTTCGTGTAATGTTCAAACATACAACATGAAAATATAAAAGTGTAATTGCGTACTTAGTATCTAAAAACTAAAATTAGCCCGTGCAACTTTTCTTTAAATCCAAACACTGTTATATCTATGATTCCATCCGACCTTAAGTGTAATTTTTGAGCATTGTTTTATGCCAAGTCCAAACCACTGAAGCTATATGAATAAAGAGTACATTCTTAATCATGACGTAGTGGAATATATAGCAAAATTATTAATTACATTTATTTTTCGTATAAGTTATCCATAGCTTTTGTAAAGAGTGGATTATTCAGTTTTTGGTTGGTTAACCTTTCATGTTTGGTTAATGTATGCAACGAGGTGGTAAACCCACGCTTCGCTACAAGTCTTTTGGCTAAAAATTCATTGAATTTCAAATGCGTAATAAACTTATTGCCAAAAGCCTTTGTACAACCTCTCTCGCCAACATACATGATCATAAAAGAAAGAGCTACTAACCAAAGTAAAAGCGTAATTCGACCTGTATACAATCTATAACTTAAATACAATAAATTGGTGTAGCCTTAAACATTTTCGTAAGCCCCATATCCACATTCGAAGCCTTCTTCTCCTAGGTTGAATCTTTGCCAGACCCTTAAGAATCTTTTATTGTGGTAGGACCTTGTTCAGTCTTTGCTTAAGCCGCATCTTTTACCATATGGGCTTTGTCGATACTCGCATCTTTTATTGTGATAGGACCTTCTTCAGCCTTCTCTACAAACAAAGGATATTTCACGAAATACATAGCAAATATGAAGGCAATGATTCATTACATGAAAGGAAGGAATTGCCTGATTTGCTAGCAAAACAATGTGATACATGAATTAAAAATTATGTTGCATACACTATTGGTCGGGTACATATAAAATTTGAGACCATATAAAGTTTAAATAAAATTCACGCAAACCTGTCAGTTAATCTTATATATATCATATGAAAAGTAAAAATCTAGTCAATACAGAGACACAATATCAAAAAAAACTGAGACTAAAGCAACATATAAATGGGAAACATAATAGACATATACCTGCTTATTGTAGTACCTTATGCTCCTCCCCCAGCTGCTACACCTGGTCCACCACCACCTACGGATATCAGTCCTCCGCATTTGCCACCTGGTATTGCCCCTCCTGCAGCTGTAAACTCCCCGCCTCCTCTGGTTTTATCCCCACCTCCACTGGCAGATGTTTCTCTTCCCCCACCAAACCAAAACGCTTCTCCTCCGGCTCGAACCCAACCCGACCCATGTCCACTACCTCCCACACCAATTGTGCCTTGCCCACCTCCAACGTCTCATCTCCGCCAGCTTCCAACTCTCCACCTCCATGACGTGGAACTCCACCCAAAAAATCCCACCAAGTCAGAAACAAACACCCCCTCCACCCCTCCCCCGTCAAACACCACCATCTCCCTTCCTTCAACATCAACACCTCCTCCTTTATCACCTCCAACCAATTCATCCATCCCCAGAACCCCGTCACAGTTGCCACCGGGACCTGCGACTAATCATGATATTGAAACAAAAAATCAATAACTGGCCATAAACAAAATCATTTCATTAGCCTTGATACTAATATTTTATCCATACATACTTGCTAAAGTACCCGTAGAGTACGTATTACTTACAGATTTAAAGATATGTTCTACTAAATATAAATGAGGCATTTATCAGCTTATGCACACTTGCCCTTGCAAAGATAGCTAATGCAACTCAAAAAACATTCAGGAACATATCTTAGATATTCAACTAATCTACTTCTATACAATTTACAATATAAAGTCAAATATTACACAAAATCAAAGATACAAATGCATTATGATATTAGAATCCAAAAGCTTAAGCTAGATAAGCCTAGACTTATAGGCCTCTTTTTGTAAATAAGGTAATAAGTTAAGCTCATAGAATAATATAATGTGAACACCCATGACCTCACTTTCACATTTAAGAAACATTATAAATATGGATCAAATACCAATAGGGAATCACAAATAATCAGTTTACAAATTATATAGCCATATAGAGAAAAATAGAGTAATATACTAATTGTTGCAACTACATAAACAAAAAACATTACTCAATTATTTTTCAACAACAAACACAAAAAATTTCTTGATTGCTATTCGAAACCAAAGTTTTGATTCTGGTTATATCATTATTCAATGGATTTTCATCCGCAAAACCAAAAGCTAATAAATCAACTAAAATTTGTTATTTTCCACACCCACACTATTACCCAAATTAAAGCCCCACCCTCTGAACCCACCCTGTGAACACAACCTCCCTGAACACGTCCCCTTAACACACCTCCTCAACACACCCAATGAACCTACACGCTTGAGCTCTATCCCGTAACTGAGTACGGGATACGTGCAACATAATACAATCCGTCTCCACTCATAACAACAGCTTAATTGTTTCTTTGATTGTTTGTTTACACTTTTCTATTAGATTGCTCACGTAAAGCCGTTTTCGGTCAGCAAGATACTACAGAAAACAACATAACAGCATACGATATGCAGAATCTTGATGAGCTAAAATAGCTTACCATGTTGTCTAGATGTCCAAGAACTGAATTTTGATTATTTGGGTCAATGCCCCGTTCATCCCTTAATACTACCTGCATGACAAACATTCAACAATTACATAGAAACTATACTATAGTGCAAAAAAAGGGTTGTTTTTTGTCGGAACGGGGCCTGTTGACACAATCCCATTAGCATACGAATGTCTGGTACTCAAAACCAGCATTTCTCAAAACCTCAACTGTGAAAAAACCTCACGTTGTTAGCAATTTAATTTTGTATCTGTTTGATAAATTCATATGGTGCTTTTGGAAAAATTTATAGACCAGCGTCCCGGCTTTTCTTAGTAGCATAATATGATGAGATTTTCAACTGTCGCCAAACCGAACTTTTAGCCACTATGTAATGTGTTTGAAGTGTAAAATTACCTCGAATTTCAAACACATTGCCCAGTTCCTTAATCCCGAATGAAAGCTACATATAGCATTGACATGAGAAACAACCAACTTTTTAACATTTACATTCTGAATTTAACCTGATTAATATTCATTGATTATATTTCAGCTACTTTTAATCTTAACCAAACTCGTTCATATGATCATATCAAATACACAAAACGAAGCTTACTTCTTTCAGATCAGCCAGCATCCCCACTATTCAGCATCAAATTCTTGTCTACTGTCAAACTGTTCATTATAGTTTGTTGAGGCCCATTCGTATTCAAAAAAACACAAACATAATCAAACCCTAATCTTGATTAAAATAAAAATTAAATCTTTAACCAAATTAGAAGACCATGAATAAAATCTATTATATATGAATCGAAACAAAATAAAATTGATTATTAGAAAACAAAACACACCAACGTGATTTAAATCGAAACCCTAAAAATAAGAATTGAATAGCTTCAATCCTTACCAAATTGTTTATAATGAAGAATGGAGCGGCGGCATCTACACAGACTCTTCCTAACCAATTGTTCGTCATAGAATGAATTAAATTGATAACTGGTGTTTCTGCTTTTTGATTTTGAATCCGGCAATTGCAAAAGATGGGTAGATTATTCTTTATTTAGATAAGGCAAATCGAAAAGAAGGATGAATTGTGTAACTCACAGGGGAGGAGCGTTGACATTCATTGGTGATGCGAAACCGCCCCCATTAATTGACACTTGATTTCCATTCAAAGTTTTCCATGAATATTTTCACTTTCCATAATACACAATATCAGTTTCAATGTTTAATTCCAGAAATTTCGTGTGACATGTGCAGGGGCAAAATCGGGATTGACCGAAAGTTCAGTTTTTCACATTCCCCTTTGACCATTTTTCTTTTATAAGTAGTAAAGATATAAAAAGATACTCGTAAAAGCCCAAAAGTTTTTGCTTAAGGCGGGGGAGCAGCCATTCCGCCACCACGATCACACGCTCTCAATCCAACAATATGATGGATTACACAAACTCACTCCCTGACGATTGCTTAGCCCTAATCTTCAACTTCCTAACAACCTCCAACGACCGCAACAACTCATCACTCGTCTCCCACCGTTGGTTTCGAATCGAAGCTCAAACACGCACCCACCTCACTCTCAACGCCCATTCAAATATCCAACCCTTTATTCCGTCAATTTTCACCCGATTCAACTCACTTACTCAACTCGTTCTCCGTGACGACTATTCTTCACCTAGCATAAACGATGATGATATGATCCTTATCACATCCATGTCTCCTAATCTCACGCGCCTTAAACTCCGCCAGTGCCGTCAATTAACTGATTCAGGTATGGCTGTTTTTTCTAAAAACTGTAAGCAGTTGAGGGAATTTTCATGTGCGAATTGTGAGTTTAATTTAGGTATGTTTGAGTTGTTACATAACTGTACTCAGTTGAGGTTTGGATGTTATGTGGTTAGTAAGTAGGTTACTGACGACAAGGCTCTGTCGAATTTCCGTGCGGCGAAGTCGCTTTAAGGTTATTCGACTTAGTTTTGTTGATAATTTACGATTATTTGAACCATTGATTATAGCTTCCAAGAATTTGAAAAGTTTGAAGTTGATTTGCTGCCGTGGAAAATTGGGACAGGTTGTTGGAGATGATTCGAGATGATAATTGTTTAGCTGAGGTTTCATTTGGAAAATTTTTAATGTGACTGATGTCGGTGTTTCATCGTTAGCTAAATGTCGTGATTTAATATCATTACATATTGAGAATACGCGATGCTCGGATGTTGGATTGATTAGTGTTGTTGAGATTGTAGGGCATTAAAGAAGCTTTATGTTCATAATTGGGGCGTGAATAAGATAGGAAATGAGGGGTTGATTGCTGTTGGGAAGCATAGTGTGAACCTTCAGAGCTGGTTTTAAAAGAGGTTAGTGTTAGTTGTGTTAGTTTAGAAGTAATCGCTACAAATTGTCAGAATTTGTAAGGTTAGAGCCTTTGTAGAAGTGAGACGATAACTGACGCGGAGATGATGTGTATTGCTGAGAAATGTGTTGCTTTGAAGATTTTGTGGATTGAGGAGTGTGGTGTATCTAATAAGGGGATTCAGGCATTTGCATTGGGTGTCCGGATTTGGCGGAGATTAGGGTAACAAAGTGCAAAAAGGTGAGTTGACTCCTGAAGTTATGGACTGGTTAAAGCGAAGAAGGGGTGGTCAAATTGAATGCAAGCTTGTGAATGCAATTACTAGGAATAGTGGAGGTGCAAGAGCATGTAGAGGAGGTTCCACCGGCAGCACAACGATGTGGATGTCACTGGACTATCTACTAGCTCTACTCCTCAAGTTCGCAATGGTGAATTCGTCATCAAACTTTAAGGAGAGCTCATGAATCATCCTTTTTTATTAACAAAACACTTGAATTAGTAACACTTTTCTGTTGTTCGATCTCTATCCCGCATTTTAGATTCTTATTCAGAAATAATAATTACATAGTAGTATTCTAATCCTAGTGGGATTGATAATTGACTTTTATTACACGTTACTTAAATAATAAAATCTACGGCACTTAATCCCATTGATGCATGCTGTTTCAAGTGGCGGAATTTGTGGATAGAATCCAATAACCACTAGTCATTGTCACTTTCATCCATCAAGAACAGAACGATTTCAGCGATCTTAATTTTTTTCAACCTCATGTGATTAATTTGGCTCCTTGTGCAATGAAAATGAAAACATTTATTAATGAATTTTTGATTGTTGTATCAGGAACGACATCTGTACATTAGTGTGCATATAATTTGTGGCCTCTAAAACAACATCTGTAATCTCTCTAATTCCATAAGGGACAGACACATGCACAAGTCACACATCAAATATTCAAAAAAATACAAGTCCCTGTCAACCCCCCCCCACCACCCCCCCCCCCAGTGGGGCTTGTAGCACATCAGTTAGCAGTTTCGTGACCCAAACAACCTTGGCAAGCTCGAGCCCAGATCGATTTCAATGGTCTTGCTTTTAGTCATATCTCTGTTTTTCTCAAATAATCCCTCTCACTATCACCAACTGTCCTTTCACCAAAAGCACAAATATCCAACCAAGTTTTCAACAATTATTTTGCAATTGGTGCAACATTAGTTTCTATCATTTCCTTGAGCTGTTCTTTTCTATACGCACCAGGATTGCAGTGGGTGACACAACTGAGCGAATGTAAAGAGATGACGAGAAATAAGGTTTTACCTCTGAGAGCTTCTCGAGGTGTTGTTTTGAGTATCTTCATAAAATGTCTTGAGATAATCAGGGTCTTATACAAGATCCATTCGTGGAGGTAAGTCAAGAATTAGAACCATAGACATTGGACTACTTTGGATTAGCTCTACTAAGAGGTTTGGCGCATCGGTTGATGAGTTTAGATAAGCTGACAGACTTGTGATGTTCAAGGCTCCTCCTGTTGGTAACTCACAATGCAGCCAACTTCCCAGTATTATTATTTCACGCATTAATCACATGTTCATCGGTTTGGCGCATCGGGTCTATTTTTGTAAACCCATTAATCACATGTTCATTCACCTCCGCTTATTTCTCTACATGGTTTCAAACCATTTAATTCGATATGTTCAAAAGAGGAGCGTCATTTGAATTGTGAATTTAATGAAAACGCGTTGTAACCATAAACATTTGCAAATCGGGATTGGTTACATCAATTGCAAATGAAAACACCATTGCAAATCAAAACACCAGCATCGTTCAAGATCAAGAAATATAGGTTATATCAAGAAAAAAAAATATTGGTTACATCACTATGACGGTGATTTGTATACTGATTGGTAAGTATCCATTTAGTTTTAATTTTAGGGTTTTGATTTATTTGTTGAAAATTACAATTATTTTTGCGATTAATTAATTGATGAGTTATTTTTAATATTTGTGTTTAATCAGAACCCTAATTTTTTTTGGGGAAATCATTTTGATATATTTCGATTGATTATGTTATAATTTATTTTTGTAAAATGTGATTGGGGAAGATTAACCAGGTTTGACAACTTCTATCTCTTTTCATTCTTCAATTTAATTGTTAGTAGATTATATGGATGATGAAAAAGATTATTTGTAGTTTATGTTCTATGTGTGTTTTTATGCCTAAACTTATTTAGTCGCTGAAAGGTTGTAGGCGCTTGATGCATATGAGTTGGTTGTTCGGCGAAAGTATGGGGATTATTTATTTTCGGTACAGATCTGTACATAAAACTGTAGTACAATTTGGAAGTTTCTTATTATCGCTTGATCTTTTTTGTTGCCACATTAAACTTTATGTATGTATATGACACTGAAGGAGTTGAGCCAATTGCAGTTTGAGTTGGGCTTCATTATGCCGCCATAACCGACAAGCCTGGTAAGGTGTTCTTGCAGCACAATATGTTATATTGGCACTTTGTAAAATGGGTGGGTTGTGGAATGGGTCAGAACGATTAATTTCATAGTACAGGTTGAACAGTTTGTATCGGTTTACGCATAATTTTTTATCCATCTTCGGCGAGTAGAATTCTATAACAAGTCTTACCAATAAATTATTCCCACCTAATATATTTTATGCTTCTAATAACTTTTTTTTCTATCTTATCAGGTGGCAAACCAGGAAACCAAAGCAACAAAGTAAAAATGTCATACAAAGCACAATGAGCGGATGAGCAAGTACGCAAGCAGGTTCCAAACAGCCTCTAACTATATGATTACTTAAGCTTCAAATAATGTCTTTTTATCCCTTTTATTATACATTTATGTTGAATTGCATTTATGTAATTATATTTTGTTTCGTATTTAGAAAATAATGTTACTTATATTTTGTTTCATTTTTGTTTCGATTTATTATGCAGAGAAAGCTGCTCCTAAGGATGTTCAAAGGAAAAGAAAGGGTTTGGACAGAATGGCTGGAATTCACGGGTAAAGGATAAACTTATTGGATATTAATGAAAGCTACCAGTGTGATATTTTTGCTTCTTTGAGTTTTAGTAATAAGATAATTAAAATTTGAGTGTTGGGAAAATTTT
The DNA here is from genome assembly GCA_014162995.1 of Artemisia annua. Classification (NCBI taxonomy): domain Eukaryota; kingdom Viridiplantae; phylum Streptophyta; class Magnoliopsida; order Asterales; family Asteraceae; genus Artemisia; species Artemisia annua. The sequence continues at coordinate 125,615 of LBNU01038936.1, forward strand.
AATTATTTTACCTATTAAATACCTCAATTTAGTAGACACGCCAAACACTCAAACAACTATATATGTTAATACGCTTATTGGATAAACAATATATATGTTAATACGCTTATTGGATTTTGTTACAACTGATAAAAGATGCTAAATAGCATAGGGTTATCTGCAGTATAAATGTTGGACTAAGATAGCAGCAAGACTGATTTATTAATGTTTATGCAATTTCATTATTTGTAGTATGTGAATGTGCATTTTTTGGTTTTTACTGATTTTTTAAGTCTTAATGATGGTTTTGATGAACACGGATGTTTCATCTATAGATCCGTTAATTTTTATGTTTTTGAGCTTTTTGAAAGATATTTTACCCATTTGAAACTCGGGGAACGGGTAACTATCAAATACAGGTCCCTTGTGGCCAAGAAGGAGTTCTCATTTAATGAAAAGATTTAAACATTTTGGTTATCGTAACGAGTCAATGGAATTTCACCATTTCAAATAGCTTTGTAAAAAGATATGCATTTAGATTATGGGTAATGGGTCAAAAGGGGTACGAGTACTGTAATGTTGAGTTTACATGAGAAAACGGATTGGTAGCTACTTATTCCACCTCTTTTGACTGTAAATGAATCAAACATGTACAAGCAAACTGGTAGTTGGTAGCTACTTATTCTCATATTTAAATTCCTTAGAATCTACATGTTATGGTCCAGCAAGGAGATAAGTAAAAACAACATTCCGATATGGTTTTTACATGTTTACTTAGTTTACTAGGTAGTTGTTCCAGATGAAAAGGGGATGCTAATTAGGGAGGTGAATGAGCCCTTATGTGGTTTTATATTATTTCAATGTGTCTATTTGACAAGATCTTATCCTGATATTTTTACATGGAGCAGCATGCGCTTCTTCGTTTCAGCGACATAGCAAGTTACACGTTCTTTGCTTGTGGTCTGATCTATGTTGTTGCATTAAGTCATGAATTATTTATGCTACTTAATGACCTATTGTATGTGTTAGTTTAATGAGTTTTTTTAAGAGGAGTTGTTTTTCATGTCTTTATCAGAATGAACATGGTGACTGGAGCTCGCCCAATCCCACAAGGTTATTTTTGTTATGGGTATATTAATGTGACCTGAGGTAACTTGGACATAAGTTTATATTGAAGATTATTACTTTCTACATATATGTGTCTTGCAATACCCTTTTACGGTCAACCTGCTGTGCCTATGAACTAGAAGAGATGCATGACCAAGTACGTATGCAACACTTAATAGATGTTTTAAATGGCCTAAATTTAATATAGTTTTTGATTTTGATTCATTTTCCTTCCCATTGTATTTGGATTTCTTTGGTTTGCAGGTTAGAGTGAAACCAGGAACATCAGAAGTCCAGATCAAACGGTATGGGCTAGCGTCAGAATTTCTTTGCCTTGCAGGTTAGAGTTAAACCTGGAACTTCTCAATTCATTTGCTGTCATCAACCTTCAGGTACAATTATATATCACGGCAATATGTAACGAGTCCAGGAATATATACATCATTTAACCACAGTTCCATTGGACATGTTTGTTGGTGTTTTCACGTGAATTAATAATTAATACTTACGTTGCTGATTATCAGATTACTGTTCGAGAATGGAAGTGGATTCATTTTACAACTTCTGGAAAGCCTATTTTGGGTTGAAAGAAGTTTACGTAAGTTCATCCATACAATAACCTAAATTAACATTCATTTTGGTTTACCTTTTGTTAAATTTTGGTCACTTCTAAATAATAAGAGAAACAGGTTCCAAAATAATAAGTAAAACATTACAGTGACACACGAAAAGGAGGAAATGAGTTCAGGGGTCTCAAGAGAAAAAGGAAGCCGGTGTTTGCAGATTGAGAAATCAGGGCCAGGATGCGAAAAAGATTTTCCCCAGATGGTGGTAGTGAAAAAGCCAGTAGTACTAATACTGTTAAGACTTTGCAGTTAGGGATAAATTTTGGGTTTTGGTATTTTCAAAATATTCTATTTAATATTTATATTAAGCAGGCTTTGAATATATTCCCACATCCATGGTTACTTGCTTCATTTAAGTTGCTTCATTGTCAGGTCCTACGTTGTTTGATACCATGCTATGATTAGTAATGTTGGGCATGCGTGGAGAGATATTTACTCAAAGTAGAGTTTGCAGAATTTTAAGCACGCAAATGGGTTGAATTTGTATGGGTGGATCACGATTCTATCGTTCTTTCATTTGTTTCCTGTTGCGGTTTCTGTTGAAGGGTCTCGATGGATTCCTGGATGGACTTATACAAATTACTTTAGAATGGGCTTGCGCTTATATACAAATTTACAGCAAAAAAAAACAAATTCCTTTAGTGACGTACTATTTTAGCGGGTCTTTCATATTAGGACTATCACTTAATTAGGTGCTCAACAAATGTTCATTGGCTTATCAAAATTCCAAGACCATGATGATTGTAGACCGCGTGCATGAATGTTTATTAGATTAATAGTTACATCCATATTTCTTTATTGTATCATTGACTTTATATATTACGAGGCATTCAGATCCCGTGCTACGCACGGGCTATCGCTGATTGTTCCTGTGTATTTTCGAGTCTATAATAAATATTGTTTAGTATGTCGTATGAAACGTTTTAACTTTCTTGTATAAAAATTTAAAAATGTTTGATGTTGTTATGGTTTTGTGGTGTTGTATTTTATAAAATTAACATACTATTAATAATTCCTAAAACCTTTGGACTCCACTATTATGTCTTAAACTTTTTTTTATTATTATAATTTATAAATGGGTTCGAGCAAAAATTATGTACTTTATCATTTAACTATTTAAATGTTGCTTACAAACATGTACATACTAAATGTGATTTTGGCCAGTTTATATAGGCATGAATTAGGTTAAATCATTAATTATTCTTGCAACCTTTTCAACTTCATCTTAATCCATAACCGTCTTTTAATTCTATACTAAATACGTGATCAATTCCGGCAACCCTTGCACTTTCATCTCGATGTTGTATATACTTCACATTAAATTATGGTATATATAATAATGCCACATAAACTAAATAAAAATAGTTGCAAACCTTTTTGGTTACATCTCATTTTACTGTACAACTAATTTCATTGAAAATTAACATTGAATTCTAACTAATATTTATAAATTTTATTAGTAAACTCAATTCTAAATAGCTAACCAAATGAATATTAATTAATACACTATTAATAATTCCTAAAACCTTTAGACTCCACTATTATGTCTTAAACATTTTTTTAATTTATATTATAATTTACAAATGGGTTCGAGCAAAAAGTATGTACTTTATCATTTAACCATTTAAATGTTGCTTTACATACATGCTCGTCCATAACTGTCTTTTAATTCTATACTAATACGTGATCAATTTCGGCAACCCTTGCACTTCCATATCGATGATGTATATACTTCACATTAAATTATGGGACTCCATCTTGAGTATCTTGATTACTCCACATTAAATTAAGGAACTCAATATTATAGTATTATAAAGTTTGTGTAATCATGTATAGATAATATTGCCACATAAACTATATAAAAATCGTTACAAACCTTTTTGGTTTCATCTCATTTTACTGTACAACTAATTTCATTGAATCCTAACTAATATTAATAAATTTTATCAATAAACTCAATTCTAAATAGCTAACCAAAGATGTTGTATATACTTCACATTAAATGCACCGGTTTTGTTTTTCGATAAAAGTTTGAACTTTTGCTTATGTTTAAAACTCAACTTTTTTATTTGATATTATAATTTACAAACGGTTTAAGTCAAAATTATGTATTTTTTTCTTTCTATTCATTACTTAATGTGATATTTTTAATATGTCGTATTTTGCTATTATGGCAAACTCATTTAATGGGCGTAAATATTAGTTTCTTACTAATGATTCTACATATAGAAAAAGAAAACACTTTGCGATGCGCGGATCTTCTTCTTTTCAATAATAATTCAATTGCACACAATAAATTAATTCTAATATCTCTCAAAGAGCATTCGAAAGCAACTACTTACATAAACTAATCATTTTCATGGTACCTGAGTATAAAAAAAAAAAAAAAAAAAAAAAAAAAAAAAAAAAAAAAAAAAAAAAACCCGAGTTAATTACAAAGATCTAAAAGATGTGTGAATCATCTCCAAAATGTTGCAAAAGAGAATTTACATACCGCTACCAACAATCAAAGATCTAAAAGATGTGTGAATCGTCTTCAAATGTACATACTAAATGTGATTTTGGCCGGTTTATGTCGGCATGAATTAGGTTAAATCATTAATTATTCTTACAACCTTTCGCAACCCTTGCACTTCATCTAATTGACTTTTAATTCTATACTAAATGCCATGTGATTAATTCGGGCAACCCTTGCACTTCATCTCCTTCCATGATTGTATAGTTATTATGAGGTTGCATTGAATTCCGAGCATTAGCTATCTTGTACTCTATGCAATCTTGACGCCTACACAATAAATTATGGACTGAATCTTATAGTATTGCATTAGGTTAAATCATCAATTATTCATGCAACCTTTTCAACTTCATCTCAATCCATAACCGACTTTTAATTCTATACTAATTACTAAATATCGTGTGATCAATTCCGGCAAGCCTTGCACTTCCATCTCGATGTTGTATATACTTCACATTAAATGCACCGGTTTTGGTTTTCGATAAAAGTTTGAACTTTTGCTTGTGTTTAAAATTCAACTTTTGTATTTGATATTATAATTTACAAATGGCTTTAAGTCAAAATTATTTATTTTTTCCTTTCTATTCATTACTCAATGTGATATTTTTAATACGTCGTATTTTGCTACTATGGCAAACTCATTTAATGGGCGTAAATATTGGTTTCTCACTAATGATTCTACATATAGAAAAAGAAAACACTTTGCAATGCGCGGATCTTCTTCTTTTCAATAATAATTCAATTGCACACGATAAATTCATTCTAATATTTCTCAAAGACCATTCGAAAGCAACTACTTACATAAACTAACTTTACTGATTAAAAACATTCACACATATATATATTTTTGATACCCTATGCATATTTTCTTGAATCAATTCGCACATGTGAGCTACATCAATAAAAAACACACATAAATTACTTGTATATGAAAATGCATTAACATAATACATATATCTATATATATGCTTATCTATAACAATCACCTAAATATGTAAGAAACAAAGAAAATAGTTGGTATCCCAATCTTTGGTTCCATTTATCTGAGCATGCATGATCTTGTGTGATTTTCATGGTACCTGCGTATGATAATTAAATTAAGAAAAAAAGAAGACCAAGTTAATTCCAAAGATCTAAAAAATGTGTGAATCATCTCCAAAATATTTCTAGTTAACACACTTCAACAAACATGTACGTACTAAATGTTGCAAAAGAGAATTTGCAAACAGCTACCAACAATCAAATATCTAAAAGATTTGTTAATCATCTTCAAATGTACATACTAAATGTGATTTTGGCCGGTTTATATAGGCATGAATTAGGTTAAATCATTAATTATTCTTGCAACCTTTTCAACTCCATCTGAATCCATAACCGACTTTTAATTCTATACTAAATACGTGATCAATTCCGGCAACCCTTGCACTTCCATCTCGATAATCACTTGTTAAAAGAGATAATAGTTCCCTAAAAACTTACATGCTAAATCCAAATAATCTACAAATATTACATGATTTATTTCTAATATGCCACATCAAATATTGCATTACTTGATAAATAGTTTCTTCATTACAATTTTTTGTTTCGTACAATGCTATTCATTTGCCTTTTACTTCGAATAATAAAACATGTTTAACTAAAAGTAAATTACATTAATGAAAAACACATTACATAAAATTACAAAAAAAAGTACATTAGGGTCTAACAATGTAAAGACATCAAGGATGTCAAATGGACACAAAAGAGGGGCAATCTGGGCACAAAAGATTTTGATGTAGATACATTCTTAGATGCTCGTATTGCATTTTACATGCATGGCATACAGTCCAAAACGTCTTCTGATTTGTGCTTGTGGGAGGCGTAGTGCTAGTGGTGCCTCTATCCTTTGGAGTAGTACTTGTAACTTTATTTCGAGTGGTTGTAATTTTAGTGAAATTGTAGAAACCATTTTGGCCCGGTGAAGCACCGTTTTATGTAGTATTTCTCCGATCGTCATACGCCGATCTTTTACTTTTATCAGACAGTTGACCCCATGCTTCTAATATATATTTGAATGCCCTATCTTCCCCTACAGACTTGTTTTTATCAGGATGAAGAGATAAAGCTAGTTGTGGGTAATTTTTCCTCACGGTTTCATCATCCGTTGATGGGTTCACACCAAGAATTGCGTAAAAATCTGATATTAGGATAGATGAAAAGTTTCGCGTTTTAGAAAATGAGAATATGTAATTTAACCTTTTTGTCTACCAAATTATGTAGTTTGCTAGTTTCCAAAATATATCGAAAGAAGCATTTGATTGACATCCGGTTTCTTGGAGTGTTTTATAAATTTTTCATCAAAAATATTTTGTGGTGAGCAAGTTTTTGTGAGAATATAATCTCGTACCATCAACATATTAATAGTAATATAAGAAGAATACATATGTACCTTAATCAAGATATGTCTTTTTTCATATGAATTGCCACATCCAAAGTTGTCAAATTTTCGTTGTTGACGGCATAAATGTTGACCCCACGATCCATTTCCATTTCATCTATTTTGAATCATTAATATCTAAAGATCCAATGTTGGGATCTGCCTCTAATAAAGCTTCTATTGTTGCTTCTTCTATATCATAATAAACAGCATAATGGAATGGCGCCCACCCATTATGTATTCAGGTTTAGTGTGTACTTGAGCTTGACATGCATGTAAGTGTGTTATGTGTCAAACATTGAAGTAATACATGTAACCTACAGGAAAAATACATTACCTTTGGTTGATGGTAGTAATGATAATGTTGTATAACCTACACACGAAAAAAAATTGATGGTAGTATTGATAATGTTGTATAACCTGCACACGAAAAACAAATCATGAATGAAGATTTGAACTTTTGAAAATCAAGAATGAAGATTCGAACTTTTGTGTTTGTGCATGTGATTTTGGCCGGTTTATATAGGCATGGATTAGGTCAAATCATAAATTATTCTTGCAACTCTTGCACTTCATCTAACCAACTTTTAATTTTATACTAAATACCATGTCTCTTCATCTAGCCAACTTTTAATTATATACTAAATATCATTGAAGGCATGTAATAAGTGAAGCAAAAATAGAGTCTCTTCATATTTTAGTGGGGTTAATCTTATAGTATTATAGATTCCATTAAAAAATTCAAAATCTTTACCTTCGTTGTTTTTTCTTACTTTACCAACACACTTAATTTCTTGATGCATTCATTCTTCTAAAAAGCCGTCATTTGACGGGTCTTAATAAATATAAAAAGATACTCGTAAAAGCCCAAAAGTTTTTGCTTAAGGCGGGGGAGCAGCCATTCCGCCACCACAATCACACGCTCTCAACCTCCAATCAATCCCAAAACAAATATGATGGATTACACAAACTCACTCCCTGACGATTGCTTAGCCCTAATCTTCAACTTCCTAACAACCTCCAACGACCGCAACAATTCATCACTCGTCTCCCACCGTTGGTTTCGAATCGAAGCTCAAACACGCACCCACCTCACTCTCACCACCCATTCAAATATCCAACCTTATATTCCATCAATCTTCACCCGATTCAACTCACTTACTCAACTCGTTCTCCGTGACGACTATTCTTCACCTAGCATAAACGATGATGATATGATCCTTATCACGTCCATGTGTCCGAACCTCACGCGCCTTAAACTCCGCCAGTGCCGTCAATTAACTGATTCAGGTATGGCTGTTTTTTCTAAAAACTGTAAGCAGTTGAGGGAATTTTCATGTGCGAATTGTGAGTTTAATTTAGGTATGTTTGAGTTGTTACAAAACTGTACTCAGCTTGAGGTTTTGGATGTTATGTGGTTAGTAAGTAGGTTATCTGACGACAAGGCTCGGTCGAATTTCCGTGCGGCGAAGTCGCTTAAGGTTATTCGACTTAGTTTTGTTGATAATTTACGATTATTTGAACCATTGATTATAGCTTCCAAGAATTTGAAAAGTTTGAAGTTGATTTGCTGCCGTGGAAATTGGGACAGGTTGTTGGAGATGATTCGAGATGATAATTGTTTAGCTGAGGTTCATTTGGAAAATTTTAATGTGACTGATGTCGGTGTTTCATCGTTAGCTAAATGTCGTGATTTAATATCATTACATATTGAGAATACGCGATGCTCGGATGTTGGATTGATTAGTGTTGCTAAGAATTGTAGGGCATTAAAGAAGCTTTATGTTCATAATTGGGGCGTGAATAAGATAGGAAATGAGGGGTTGATTGCTGTTGGGAAGCATAGTGTGAACCTTCAAGAGCTGGTTTTAAAAGAGGTTAGTGTTAGTTGTGTTAGTTTAGAAGTAATCGCTACAAATTGTCAGAATTTGGTAAGGTTAGAGCTTTGTAGAAGTGAGACGATAACTGACGCGGAGATGATGTGTATTGCTGAGAAATGTGTTGCTTTGAAGATTTTGTGGATTGAGGAGTGTGGTGTATCTAATAAGGGGATTCAGGCATTTGCATTGGGTTGTCCGGATTTGGCGGAGATTAGGGTAACAAAGTGCAAAAAGGTGACTCCTGAAGTTAAGGACTGGTTAATAGCGAGAAGGGGTGGTCAAATTGAATGCAAGCTGTGAATGCAATTACTAGTGATAGTGGAGTGCAAGAGCATGTAGAGGAGGTTCCACCGGCAGCAAACGATGTGGATGTCACTGGACTATCTACTAGCTCTACCTCAAGTCGCAATGGTGATTCGTCATCAAACTTTAAGGAGAGCTCATGAATCATCCTTTTTATTAACAAACACTTGAATTAGTAACAACTTTTCTGTTGTTGATCTCTATCCGCATTTAGATTCTTATTCAGAAATAATAATACATAGTAGTATTCTATCTAGTGGGGATTGATAATTTGANGTCGAATTTCCGTGCGGCGAAGTCGCTTAAGGTTATTCGACTTAGTTTTGTTGATAATTTACGATTATTTGAACCATTGATTATAGCTTCCAAGAATTTGAAAAGTTTGAAGTTGATTTGCTGCCGTGGAAATTGGGACAGGTTGTTGGAGATGATTCGAGATGATAATTGTTTAGCTGAGGTTCATTTGGAAAATTTTAATGTGACTGATGTCGGTGTTTCATCGTTAGCTAAATGTCGTGATTTAATATCATTACATATTGAGAATACGCGATGCTCGGATGTTGGATTGATTAGTGTTGCTAAGAATTGTAGGGCATTAAAGAAGCTTTATGTTCATAATTGGGGCGTGAATAAGATAGGAAATGAGGGGTTGATTGCTGTTGGGAAGCATAGTGTGAACCTTCAAGAGCTGGTTTTAAAAGAGGTTAGTGTTAGTTGTGTTAGTTTAGAAGTAATCGCTACAAATTGTCAGAATTTGGTAAGGTTAGAGCTTTGTAGAAGTGAGACGATAACTGACGCGGAGATGATGTGTATTGCTGAGAAATGTGTTGCTTTGAAGATTTTGTGGATTGAGGAGTGTGGTGTATCTAATAAGGGGATTCAGGCATTTGCATTGGGTTGTCCGGATTTGGCGGAGATTAGGGTAACAAAGTGCAAAAAGGTGACTCCTGAAGTTAAGGACTGGTTAATAGCGAGAAGGGGTGGTCAAATTGAATGCAAGCTGTGAATGCAATTACTAGTGATAGTGGAGTGCAAGAGCATGTAGAGGAGGTTCCACCGGCAGCAAACGATGTGGATGTCACTGGACTATCTACTAGCTCTACCTCAAGTCGCAATGGTGATTCGTCATCAAACTTTAAGGAGAGCTCATGAATCATCCTTTTTATTAACAAACACTTGAATTAGTAACAACTTTTCTGTTGTTGATCTCTATCCGCATTTAGATTCTTATTCAGAAATAATAATACATAGTAGTATTCTATCTAGTGGGGATTGATAATTTGACTTGTTATACACGTTACTTAATGCCTTTTGAGAAGTAGGGGAATTATGGTAGCTTAGTAAGTCATTTATTTTTCAATTAGAGACTATTTTCTTGTCCGTTTCTTTCATTCTATTTCGTTTGGCTTTTGATTTGTTCTCATTGTCTATTTGAGCGGAGCTTATCATTATACCTTCTTCTTCTTCTCTTTTTTTTTTTGCTTGAGTGTTACGTTTAAGTTCATTAGGTATTGCTGATCCGTGTTTTGAAACTGCATTTCGATAATTACCGTTTAATAAAGAATCACATGTAAACATGACACCTGAAAAGGTCCTAATACTAATGGGACTTTTGATTTTATAGGACCAATATAAATGTGTCCTATAGGAAGGGGTTGTAATAGATGCCTATGACTCTTTTAGGCGTCTTAAGAGGTACTATCTTTATAAAAACCAATTTTGTGGTCCTATATATGATCTATTTTTATGCAATACAAAGTGAGTCCTTATAAACTACAAGACCCTTTATGGTGTCACAAAATCCATGTACCTAACTGTTACATTTAAGGACATAAACGGGCGTCGTAAGAAACTACAATACAGGACACTTTACGGTGTCGATCTATGTAGCATCTTTAAGAGGCTACAATATACCACGTGTCACATTTACCTGACGATCAATGACATTTGCTCATAAATATTTAACGATCAGTAAAAATAAGTAAAGTTATCATAACCATTCAGTAATTAGCTACAAAAGTTTCAACCTTATTAAACAAACTATATGGTCATTCGAAAAATAGTCCTACATTTGTACATAAATACAATAACAGTACTTACAATAACAGTACTTATTTAACCCAATAACAGTACTTATACATCCAACTTGACACTTTTTGTTGTTCTACATTTGTAATGATGCTTAGGTGTTGTAATGTTGTGAAGTTTAGATTTTGGAAGAATGTAGTCTTGAACTTTGGTAGGTAAGTGTTTTGTTCTGGCAGAGGTTCTTTATGTGGGTGGTTGAGTGTGAATGGGTGAGGTGTGTGTGGATGAATGTGACTGAGAGTTGGAAGGGAGATCAGCTGGATCAGTTAAGTTATTGGTGTTTTGTGATGCAAGTTCTGATGTAGGTTCTGATGCAGGTGTATTTGGATTTGTAGTGGTGTTGGTGTGGTTTGTAGGTTCTGGTGCAGGTGTGTTATTGGTCATTGGTGGTGGTGTATGAATGATAGGTGAGGTATTAGAGTGTTCAGGGATGGGTGAAGGTGTGGTGTTGTTGGATGCAGTGGTTGTAGTATTATGAGTTGTCTCTGAAGGAGTGTTTGGTACTGGTGCTGGTATGAATGGATAGGCTTTAATAAGAGGTGTGGTTGATGGTTGTGAAATAGTTGGAGATGGAGTATGAAAGGGGAATCAGGTTTCATCAAAGAGGACATTCCTACTAGTGATTGTCTTGTGTGTTTTGGTATCATAAAGGAAATACCCTTTTTGGTTTTGTGGGTAGCCAGTTAGGACTGTAGGTGATTTCTACTCTGATACCATATAGAGAAATGGAGAGAATACAGTTTAACACATAGTGGAGGTGAAAAGTGATTTGATAGAAATGAAAGTGTTACATTGAGTTACTGTTACATCAATATTTATAATACTGATTACAAGCTATAAAGTAAAATATCTACACAAAATATCTTCTAACAAACTTAAATAACACTGCTACATCTTGCCACAATGTTGCATACTCTTATTCAGTAGGAGTCTCATCTTGTGTAAGGATAAGGGAGTGTTTGGATGAGTTCTCAGCAGAGTAGAAGCAGAGTTTACAGAGTGTTTGGATTGTTGTACTACATCAAATTCCACAACATAAATTTACTCACACGTAAAGCAAATCAAATCAGATTTAGACATCGATATACAATGTTTTCAATAAGAAAATGGATATTTATAAGTAAACATTCTATATTGAAGTTTTTCTCATAGTGCGAAGCCGTGAGTTTTAGGGGTTTCCTTTCCCGGGTCTCTCCTAGTGGTTCGGGTCCCGGGGCCTGCCCGTTTGGATGGTTTAACTCGGGGGGTCGGATTTCAAGTGTGGTGCCGTTCTAAAAAAAAAAATAAAAATAAAAAAAAAATAAAAAAAAAATAATAATGAAGTATAAAATATTTCTTCCCTTTAAAATGATTTCTTTACTTCGACACATTACATGCAACTCCATAATCAAAGGTTGTAGTATTGGTAAACTAATAAATCATGAACAACGTTTCCACAGAAGTGAAAAACCAACTTCTTGTTCTTCTTCAAGGCTCGAAATCATTAAAGAATCTGAAAGAAATACACTCGCGAATTCTTCGATTCCATCTCGTAAACGACAACTACCTGATCAACCTCCTCTTAAAACACACCTTCACTTTAACCAAAAACAACAACAACAACAACGTAGTAACTTACTCCCAACACATTTTCAAACAAACCCAACAACCAAACACGTATGTCTACAACACTTTGATCCGAGGCCTTATTTCCCATGACCACTTTCATCACTCCGTAAAATGCTACTATAGTATGCGAAAAGCGGGTTTTTTGCCTAATTATTTCAGTTTCCCGCTTGTTTTGAAGGCCTGTACGCGTCTTTTGGATTTCGGGTTGGGTTTGGAGTTGCATAATGTTGTGGTCAAAGTGGGTTTTGGTTATGATGAGTTTGTCATGACTGGGTTGGTTTGTTTTTATGCCAAATGTGGACGGTTGTCTGATGCGTGTAAGGTGTTTGATGAAATGGCTCACAAGAATGCCGTTTCGTGGGGTGCGATTGTTGCTGGGTATATGGAGTTAGGGAGGTTTCTTGAAGCAGTTGAGGTGTTTGGGAGGTTTTTGGGGATGGGGTTTAGGCCGGATAGTTTTACGATTGTGAGGGTTTTGTCGGCTTGTGCGAAGCTAGGGGATTTAAGGAGTGTTGAGTGGTTGGATGGTTGTATAACGAGCCTTGGAATTGGGAGGAATATCTTTGTGGGAACTGCGTTTGTGGATGCGTATGTGAAGTGCGGGTGTATGGAAAGAGCTCTTGTGGCGTTTGATCAGATGCGTGAAAAGGATGCTGTCACGTGGGGCGCTATGATTCAGGGTTATGCTTCGAATGGGAAGCCGAAAGAAGCTTTGGATGCGTTCTATAGAATGAAGAATGATAATATAAAACCGGATTGTTATACGATAGTTGGAGTTCTATCTGCTTGTTCTAGCTTAGGAGCTCTTGAGTTAGGGGATTGGGCACGTACATTGGTTGATAAAAACGAGTTCTTGTATAACCCTGTTGTTGGTACGGCATTAATTGACATGTATGCAAAATGTGGACAAATGGCTAGTGCATGGCGAGTATTTAAAGAGATGAAAGAAAAAGATCTTATTGTGTGGAATGCTGTAATAACGGGTCTTGGGATGACTGGTCAAACTAGAGTAATCTTAGGTCTTTTTGGTCAACTAGAGAAATTGGGGATACACCCTGATGGGAAAACTTTTATAGGCATTCTCTGTGGGTGTACACATGCGGGTCTTGTTGACGATGGGAAGCGATTCTTCAATAGTATAAGCTGTGTTTTTTCATTAACCCCTTCAATTGAACATTACGGGTGCATGGTAGATCTCCTTGGGCGAGCGGGTCTATTAAATGAAGCTCATCTTTTAGTCAAAAGTATGCCAATGGAGCCTAATGCGATTGTTTGGGGAGCCCTTTTGAGTGGATGTAGGTTACACCGAGATACCCAATTGGCTGAATATGTTTTAAAAAGGTTAATTGAATTAGAACCTTGGAATTCAGGAAATTATGTACTCTTATCTAATATATTCTCCGCTAATAAAAAATGGGAAGAAGCAGAGAATATAAGATCCAAAATGAGTAATAAAAGCATCCGAAAGATACCAGGATGTTGTTGGATAGAAGTAAATGGCATAGTTCATGAGTTTCTTGTTGGAGATAAATCCCATCCCATGTCAGAAAGAATTTATAGTAAGCTTAGTGAACTGACCTTACAATCAAAGCAAATGGGCTATATGCCGACCACAGAGTTTGTGTTATTCGATGTTGAGGATGAGGAGAAAGAGCATTTCTTGGGTTGTCATAGTGAAAAGTTAGCTATCGCGTTTGGTCTAATTAGTACTAAACCTAATGATGTTATTCGAGTCGTGAAAAACATTCGTGTTTGTGGTGACTGCCATGTGGCTATTAAGCTTTTTTCGAAAATTACTGGCAGAGAGATAGTTTTACGTGATAATAATCGTTTTCATTCATTTATTGATGGCTCATGTTCGTGTGGAGATTATTGGTGACATACGGAATACGAGAGCAAATGCATTATTCCTTTTGCTTGTATCAGTTTTATATAATTGATTCTTTTATAATATTTGTTTTTTAGGTTTCTTTCTAATTGATTCGATAGTTAAGTTTTGTTTTCTAAGATTTCCTCATTACTTTTATGAATTTACCAATGAGGTTTTGTGGATATATATTCTTTTACCCTTGGTAGTTTTATTATGTGTATATGTAGCTAAGAGCTATGGATGTGTTATAGTTTCCCCTATTAAGCATCATATGCGCTGGAGGATGATTGATGAAAAGATGCGGTGATGCGATTTTTTGTTTCTTTTTTGATTTTGTCACAAAAGTTGCAGTTCGCTGTAAAGTTTTGGTCTATTTGTTGGTTTCCGTGATCTGCTTATGGTTTTGGTTTGGATCTACTAATTCTTTAAATTGAAACCCGTGGTCTAGAATAGGCCAACAAGCATTCAGATATTTTGATCAATTTAAGTTCGACTGCCAGGTCTATTTCTCACTCTCCTGTGTTTGTTATTGAGTATCGCTGCATATGTGGTGTATGGTAAAGATCCGAAAAAGAAGATTGACTTTCTGCCATTGTGCTTGCCTGTTTGTTTAAAATTATTATTCGTACTTGTAAATTGCCATAAAAAGAAAACGTTGTAAGAACTATTGGTACCATATAGATCACGTGTTTTGACCTGTTAATGCACCCGGCCTGACCATTTTGCTATCTCTTTGTGTTGCTATCCTAAAACTGTTGCATGCATTTTAAGTATTACTGTCAGTTTACATGATATTTACTGCATTATCACATAAAAGTTGAATGCCAGGAAGTTTTTAAATTTCAAATCACTGAAGGACAGAAGTTATGTGTAACTTATGGGTATGTTCAAAGCCTAATTGTTATTTGTTTTACCTAGTTTGTATTGATATGTTTTTCTACATAGAACAATTTAAGTTTTGTGTAACTTTTTCACAGCCACCACCACCACCACCACCACCACCACCCTCTACCACTTACTTTTATGTATAGTTCTGTGTCATCCAGTTTCTAAATTCAACTTTACAGTCCATTTATGTATAGTTCTGTTTCATCAGTTTCTAAATTCACTTTTACAGTCCATTGATGAATCCAGTGACAAGAGGCGCAAATAATGTGCTTATTAGATCAATTCTGCGTATTCTTGAATTCATCTTAGTTAGAAAGTTTGAAGAACGCCCTTCGGATATCACCACAATCCTGTCAAGATATACGATGGTTGTGTGGTGGTAGAGGGTGGTGGTAGTGGTTGTGGAAAAGTTAGACAAAACTTAAATTGCAAATTTTGTCCTAGTGAACAATGAAATAACAATAATAGAAAATTAAATGGGGAAGATAATGAATAGTGTTTAGAAAGTTAATTTTTTATTTGCAAATTTAGCCATTGAAATAAAGTCGTGCATTGAGAACAGTAAAATGATAATACTACCCTTAGTGACGTGGCACTTAATGAAAAAAAATCACGAAAGCTAGCAAAAGTAGCTCTCGGTGGCTTTTTTACAAAAAAAACGAAACATTAATGTCGTTTTTGCAATACTTTTTGTCTCGGTGTATTTTTTGCGCGTTTGGATAACTTTATGGACTAAATTTGCAGTTTACCCTATATGTTTTTATACACATTCTTATATACTACTTTTTATACATTCTAATATACGTTATTGTATACCATTCTATATACGTTTTTGTATACATTGTTATATAATAATGTATATGTTCTTATAAATACGTATATAAAAGCGTATAAAAACGCATATAAAAAAAATATATAAAAACATATAAAAAAACGCATATAAAAACGTATATAAGAACAGATATAAGTTGTATAAGAATATATATATATATATAAAGAAAAAAAAAACGTATATAAAAGCGTGTATAAAAATGTACATAGAAACATATATAAAATCGTTTAAAAATTTATATAAAAACGTATATATAAACGCATTTGTTTTTATAAAAACGTATATAAAGAATCAAAAGACTTTAAATAAACCGAAAATTTTAAATTATAAATGGTTGTTAGTCTAAAAGACTCACGCTGCAACGGTCGTTGGTCAAAAGGGCTAACGCGTAACTGTTAACGGAATTCACTTAACGCTAGTTAAAAGTTAAAACTAAGGATCAAAATGATCCCAACTTTTCTCTACGGAGACGTCACCTGCACTTAGCGAACCACAGGGACGATATTTGCAATCTGGGTAAATCACAGAGACGATTCTTGCAATTTAGTCTTATATAAATAAAAAAGATATTATCGTAAAATAAGGCGGGGGAGCAGCCATTCCGCCACCACGAACCACATGGACGATATTTGCAATTTACTCTTATATAAATATAAAAAGATACTCGTAAAAGCCATTCCGCCACCACGATCACACGCTCTCAACCTCCAATCAATCCCAAAACATCAATCCAACAAAACAATATGATGGATTACACAAACTCACTCCCTGACGATTGCTTAGCCCTAATCTTCAACTTCCTAACAACCTCCAACGACCGCAACAATTCATCACTCGTCTCCCACCGTTGGTTTCGAATCGAAGCTCAAACACGCACCCACCTCACTCTCACCACCCATTCAAATATCCAACCCTTTATTCCGTCAATCTTCACCCGATTCAACTCACTCACTCAACTCGTTCTCCGTAACTACTCTACATCCTTTGTTAGCATTAACGATAATGATATGAACTTTATCACATCCATGTCTCCTAATCTCACGCGCCTTAAACTCCATAGAATAACTGATTCAGGTATGGCTATTTTTTCTAAAAACTGTAAGAAGTTGAAGGAATTTTCATGTTTTGATTGTATGTTTAGTGATTTAGGTATGCTTGAGTTGTTAGATAACTGTACTCAACTTGAGGTATTGTCTGTTACGGCGTTATATTGTTTCTCTGACTTTGGAGCTTCGGCGAAGTTTCGCGCTGGACTAGCGGCGAAGATGCTTAAGGTTATTGAACTTAGGGATGTCAAGAGTGAACGGTTATTCGAACCATTGATTAGCGGTTCTAAGAATTTGAAAAGTTTGAAGTTGATTTGGAGTGGTGGAAAGTGGGACAGGTCGTTGGAGATGATTCCAAACGATAGCTGTTTAGTTGACGTTCATTTGGAAGCTGTTAATGTGACTGATGTTGGATTGATTAGTATTGCTAAGAATTGTAGGGCGTTAAAGAAGCTTTGGGTTGGGGATTTCGACGGGAGTTACATAGGAGATAAGGGGTTGATTGCTGTTGGGAAGCATAGTGTGAATCTACAGGAGCTGTCTTTGATTGGGATTGATGCTACTCGTGTTAGTTTAGAAGTAATTGCTACAAATTGTCAAAATTTGGTAAGTTTATACCTTTCTAGGAGTGCGACGATAACTGATGTGGAGATGATGTGTATTGCTGAGAAATGTATTGCTTTGAAGATATTGCGTATTGAGAAGTGTCATGAAGTATCTGATAAGGGGATCGAGGCATTTGCATTGGGTTGTCCGAATTTGGTGAAGATTAGGGTAATAAAGTGTTATAAGGTGACTCGTGAAGTTAGGGACTGGTTAATAGCGAGAAGGGGTGGTCAATTTAAATTCTTGTAGGGCCAAAGCTGTGAATACAATTACTAGTGATAGTGGAGAGCAAACGATGTGGCTGTCACTAGACCTGAGCGTGTATCTACTAGTTCTACCTCAAGTCGCAATGGTGATCCGTCATCAAACTTTAAGGAGAGCTCATGAATCACTCTTATTTTTAACAAACACTTACAATTTGTAGGGAATGATAATTTGACTTGTTATACGCGTTAGTTGATGCCTTTTGAGAAGTACTCGAATTATGGTAACTTGGTAAGTCATTTATCTTTCAAATAGAGACTATTATCTTGTTTGTTTCTTTCATTCTATTTCATTTGGCTTTTGATTTGTTTTCATTGTCTATTTGAGCGGAGCTTATCATTTTTTTTTATTTTTTTTTTTGTTAATTTCTTAATGTTATATTTGGAATTGAGGTATTTTATTCGTTGGGTGTTCATATGTTCATCAGCTTTTCTTCCTGAGTTTTTCATTTCTTCCAAATAACCAGACTATATGAAAGAAACTGACAAGTAACCAGAATACATGAAAGAAACCGACAATGGAAGTTAGACGATCAGGATGATAGGGTTACTAAACTATGTAAAACATGACCCTTTTGTTTTTTCTTTTTTACTATTTGACTATTTTGCTAACACAGTAAGTCACCCAATCCACTAACTAAAATGATGATCAATTGGATTCTAATTCGGAAAATTAGTATGAAAGTCATTTCATCTCTTATCAATTGGACTCTAAACTTGGAAAACAAGTGTAGCAATTTATGTAACAGATAAAATATATACGTAGTCTCGGTACAGTCATTTTAGAGCTGATTCACGAGGAATGGTAATTTTTTGCATCTTTAGTCAATCAACCGCGAGTCAGAACTCAGGGTGTGCTTGGTGGAGGGTTATATGGCCTAATCAAAGGCAAAGGATATGAATTATGGTGTTTGGTATGCTATAATGTAATGACCCATTACTCAATAGTGGGTAATGGGTCATTACCCAATAAATTGGGGGGATTGCTCATTACATTGCTTTGCATTCCCCCTAATTTGAACCAAGCATGCCCTCAGCTGGTTTTAGAAAGAACTGAGATTAGAACTTAACCCATCTTGGACCAGAAACCATTTCACTGTCACTGTACTTTTACCAAAAGCACAAATCACCCAAGTTTTCAACACTTTGGCAATTGGGGTAACATGAGTTTCATTCATTTCCTCTATTTGTTATGTTTCTACACGCACCAGAATTGCAGCGGGAGAGCCGACTGAATGAATATATAGAGACGACGAGAAGTAAGGTTTTACCTCTGGGAGCTTCTCGAGATATTGTTTGTGTTGGTAAATCTCTTGAGATAGTCAGGGTTCAATACAAGGTCCATTCTTGGAGCCTGGGAGGTAAGTCAAGAATTAGAATCATAGATGTTGGACTGCTTTGGATGAGCTCTACCAAGAGGTTGGGTGGATCAGTTGACGAGTTTAGATATGCAAATAGGCTTGTGATGTTCAAAAGCTCCTCCTGTAGGTAACCCCCAGTGTAGCCAACTTCCCAGTATGAAATCAATTTGAAACACATCAATTGAGTGATATACTTGTATGTCAAGATAAAATACACGCAACCCTAAAATGTATCCAACCAACAAACGTATGTACACAACTAAATAGCCCATAACTGTCAACTAACCCATAATAAAGTAGATAGATAATGTTAAATTTCATATCATATAATCACATTCTCCCAGCTAAGAACTCTATTTACATTGTTCCTTCCACTAGAACCACATCATCATCATAGAAAAGGTTCACTCAATGTTGAGTGTCTTCTATTGAAATCTTCAAATACATAAACACTCCCACAGAACATTAAGAAGGTAAAGAAAAAACAATATCTTCAATACCAAGATTTCCAAACTTTATATACAAAAGGCCATAAGGGACCGTTCTTCTTCAAACAAGCTACTTAGGCCGAATGTTAATAAGATTTGGAAGGTTAATACTTGGAGAGTTGGAGGTTGTCTATACCATTTGCAAAAATCTTGATTGACCCTTAGCTCAGTGGTTTCAGCTTTTTTAATGACTTCAAATGCTGCAATCCACTACTGGTCACTCTAGAATTTGATAAGTTTAGAGCGACCAACTGAGTGACTGAGTCAGACCTGCATCCAAAGTGATCCTGATAAGGTTAAGAAACAATTGATTCGGGTTAGGAGATGGAATCAAATCTCCAGAAATTTAGAAAGAAAATTAAAGAAATTGTATTCAAATTTGCATAACCGACTCCTTTTCAAAACTGTATTCTTCATTTCGTGATGAACTTGTAGACCCGTATCAGATCCACAGTCAATTCAGGGTGTTTGAATGTATCATTGTGTTTTTTTTTTCTTTAATCATAAATGTCAAAATAGAAGTTATAGGAAACTTGACGTTGGGATTCAGCATTCGAGTATGATTTATTGATTACAATTATACGAGTAGTTTTCTAATGGTTTATAATCATAATACTGTAGTAAATTTGCAAGTAATTGGTTTTTGGAAAACTAACATCGGATAAGTGTTCAGTCATGAATGAGTGTATACTTAAGTTGACTAAACTGGGATTTTGTTACTATTTAATAGTTTAGCATAATATGGGATTGTAATTTGTACGGAGATTGTTAGAATGGAGGTGGTCGTTGGCTAAGGTTATTTGAGGTTATTATCGGATAATTGTATTATCATAATACAAAAAGCTATTAAGTTTATCTGAACGCCTATTCATAGGTGTTTTATAGGTTTTCGAAGAGCAAAAAAAGGCTTTATCTATGAAATGATTTTTGCTAAAGTTGTAAGTATTTCTAATAAGCTTAGCCAATCAACCCTTGAATATGACTATATGAGAGATGGAGGGTGTTTGGATGTGTGATTATGATTTTGTCTCTTTGATAATAAAAGTTGAAGTTTAGGTTGTTATAAGGAACCTGAAATCGGGATTTGAGTGTTTGGTTATGATCGTAATTATAGCTTTTCTTGATAGTCGAGATTTCAAATAATCGAACTGGATGTAACGAATATTAAATTTCATACTCATTAATTTAATTATACAAGCACTGTGTTGCAACGTTTTTGCGTTTTGTAATTCAAAATTAGTGTGGCGTAACAACTCCAATTATTATCGCAAATTTATGTAGAAAAGTAAAGCATATAATGTTTTTCTATTAATAATAAATGTGGTACCATGAAAATAAATGTAGCATATGAAAGTAAATGCAAACAGGGGTGAGGAAGACGACTTGGTCAAACTAGCTATAATGAACTTCAATGTGAGTCTTTTTTTTTCTTTTATTTTATTTATTTATTTTTTTTTAGCTTGCTGTGTGACTTTTGAAGTTTAACTATAAATATTGATTGTATGACTAATGGAACGTGGATCATGCTAATGGGTAGGCCTTCCTTGCCGTTGAATGTTAAATCATATGTTAAACCAGTTTACGTTGCTGAATATACATGTTTTATATTATTTTGTTAAAATAGTTGAATTATTCTTATGGTTTGGAAATTCCATTATTTACTTCTATTTGCAATTAACAAAAGCTGTAAATGACGAAAAAAAGAGGACGTAAAACATTAGCGGTCTCGCTTTTTATGAAATACTTGACATAGGGTATCTTTTATATAATAAAAAAATTATATCATTTCGGAGTGTTTTTGACAAAACAATCTTAGTGGAAAAAAAATTGGACCAATAAGAGACATCGATTTTGCCACCTAAGCGAAATCTAGCAATATGATTGGCCAATAGAAAGTCAAAATTGAATTGATTTTCGTCAAACTTTAATAAATTTGGTGGAGAATTTGATTAAGGAAAAAAAAATGCATAAAAATATAGGTGTCAAATTTATTAAAACAAAAACTTAAAAAAAGAGAAAGTAATTAATAAAACTTTAGTGGTTGAACTTTAAATAAATTATGTAGAGCTAAGTGTAAAATTACAAATTTCCATGTTTTCTAATAACTTTAGAAAAACACAAATAACCCCTTACACTTTGTACCCCTTATACTTTATAATATTAACTTTGTTTAAAATTACATGAGTATTAGTATTAATTTTTAGACTTTCATACGTTAAAATTACAAAATTTGGTAAATATGCGAATTAGTTTTAATATTGTTAGTTTTA
>LBNU01038936.1:147880-180650 GCA_014162995.1 Artemisia annua
CAATCTTCAAAGCTATCTAAATATGCTACATATTTTAACGAAAATATAAGTAAAAGAAATACCACAACACATCGTAAATTGATCACATGGGTTTGCAAAACTAAAAGCATATATCACTAACATCTCATGCAAGTCAAGTATCATCATGTGATTTTGCTTGAATAATAAAATACAATTTTTAATCCAAAAGCATTCTCCTAAAATAATAGGTAGATTAGAACATATATAAATATGATTTTGTGTTTTTAGTCCACCAAGTAAAACCAATTGAAATATTTTAAGTGATTCATTTCTTAATTGATAATAATACATAATCAAAACGTAATTTTAAAAACCCTGTGCGTGCACAGGTATTATAACTAGTTCGGATGAATATAACAGAACTAAAGCAATTCAAATGAACAATGAACTAATTGAGGTGCATTCTCACTCATTGTTTTGAAACAAACATTCAAGCGTAACTGAATATAAATTTTTACTCCTTATCATGGATTTTTCTGCAGATTTATGATGACGAGTGAGGTTTAAGCGTACCACATCATAATGAACAACATAGAGAACGCAAAACATACAAAACAAAACTACAATTATCTTTCATTTTGAATAATATTACCTTTATACTCATAGTTCTCAAATTATTATTTTTTGCTAAACAGGAATATCAATTAGAACCTTTATGCACATTTTAGGACAGTGCCGTAGATGAGATTTCGGAGGCACTGTGCAAAAATTTATGTCGTTACTGAATATGACGGTCAAATGTATCTCACATCAACTATCGAAAAAAAAAAAAAAAAAACGAGGGCTTTTATGTTAAAATTTACTATTAAGTTATGTTTAATTAAGAGATGACTTAATGTAGACAATCTCAGTTTTATTATTTAATATTTTCAGTCATCTTTCTCTATTAAGTCACAAACAAACAGTTTTTATAAAACTCAATAAATTCAATTATTTTCATATTTTAATTAAGTCGATTTCAAACATCACCTTAATGTTTTAACAATATAGCATCAATTCTTACAAATATACAAAACATAATTCATATCGTTAACCCATTTTTTGTCGAAAGTAAATTTTGACTCCCCGAGTATACTAGGAGGTTTACAATTTGAGGCCCCTCAAATTTTGAGGCCCTGTGCAATTGCACGCCTCGCACACCCTCGTATACAGCTATGGTTTATGATGATTTGCAAATACAGTAAAACCTCTATAAATTAATACTCGATAAATTAATAAACTCGATAAAATTAATAATTTGTCCGGTCCCAACTTGAGACCAGTACAAATTTGGACCTCAATCGATAAAATAATAAAATAATAATTTTTTTGAAACCCCAGTGTATACATATTAGTCCCAATGAAACTATAAATTAATAATTACTAAAAATTTCATATATATTTATATATGCGCGTGTGTGAGAGATACACTTCAAAATCCTAAGATTGTTTAGTAAAAAATGAATTCATTATCACTTGTTATTTTTTGTTGAACTTCAAATATATATTTAGTTTATCTTAAAATCTCCTTATTGCACTAAAATGTTGCTGTGTTCTCTTCTCGTATTGCAACAAAAAGTGTTAATTTTATTTTCATAAAGTGTGAATATGAATTCACAAAATTTTAATTGGAACTTGTTTTTCAAATTTATCTTTCATCTTTAACGAGTATACATTGTATTAGTATATTACACTTGAAAATTTAAAGGTCATATGTAAAACCTCTTTAAATTAATAAATTATTAATTTATCGATATAATAATATCTCGTTAAATTAATAAAATATCATGGTCCTAACATTATTAATTTATAGAGGTTTACTGTATTCAAATTAATGTTCGCTCTATATTTCTTATATTTATGCACTATACTATCATAAACAAATGGAGCAAAAATTTGCATATGCACACATCGGTGCATGAAATCACACATACGATGATACGATCAAAACACCATAAATTCTCTAATCCAATCAACATCTACAAATGAAATTTAATTTAAAAATGTAACGTCAACCAACAATTATGTCTAAATCATGTGTATACACGACACTTATAACTAGTACACAATTACACATCAATAGATCACAGGGGCGGCTCAACCTTCACGGAGGCCTAAAGCGAAGCTTTAAAACAGGGCCTTTTTATAAATGTTATTTGCCGAAAAATTGTTTATATGAAATTTACTTTTCTAGCTTTTTTAATGTGAAATCTTTGATTATTTTTTTAAAATCAATATCGTATAATAAAATTTATTTTCAATCGATAAGTGATCCAATCCATTTAATCTTTCTTGTGACATTTTTATCTTAAATAAATTTTAATTAACTTTAGTTTTGAAAAACTTCTTTCCGCCGAAGCAACTGTCACCAGAAATGGGGCCTTTAACATTTATACAAAAATTGGCCTATTGGGTTCAAATTTCTGCAACTTGTAGACATAAATATTAGAAAGAAAAGAGGCCCAAATAATTGAATCTCTAAAGATGACGGTGTAAAAACATGTGAATGACTATATATATAATGTTCTTGAAAATCGGGGGTCTTAAAAAATCGGGGGCCTAAAGCGGTTGCTTTACTTGCTTTACCCTTGAGCCACCCCTGATATTAGATCATACAAGCTTCCATAAAAATACAAGTCCCCATTAAATCTTAATCAGTTTAGAAAACCTTCCGTAGGGCTTCTAGCACACGGCTAGAACCCAAATCCATTTCAATCATCTTGGTTTTAGTCATATGATATATTTTTCTAAATAATTGCTCTTAGTGTCACCCATTGTCCTTTTACCAAAAGCGCACATATCCAACCAAGTTTTCAACACCTACATGGCAATTGGCGAAACAAGAGGTTCAATCAATTCTCAAAGTAGTTATGTTTCTGTATGCACTAAGATAGTAGTTGGGGAGACTACTGAACAGATGTAAAGAGATTCTAAGAAGCGAGATTTTACTTTTGAGAGCTTCGCGTCACGCTGTCTGTGAAGGTCTAATAATGTGTCTTCATCGAATGTCTTGAGATAATCAGGAAGATCCGTTCATGAAGGTAAATCAAGAACTAGAACCATTGATGCTGGACTGCTTATGATATTCAAGGTTCCCTGTGTTGGTAACTCGCAATGTAGCCAACTTCCATATGAAATCAATTTGCAGCACATTAATTGAGTGATGAACTTTCGTCCTTTCTTGTTACCGTGAATGATTTGCCTCCCATAATGTTCTCAGACACTTGTTGTATGACCATGCTTTCACAACTCATATCACCACAAGAGGCCCTAGAAAAATATCCTTCTACATTCTATTTCAACTCAAAATTGCAAATTGCCATCTCGATCACTAAACCACTTTTCATTTCATTACCTCCCACTGAACATATAAATAAGAGTAAACTGGAAAATACATTTATGATACAAGCAAAAAGACGGAAATACCCCTCATGTTAGAATCACTTCAGAAGATAACGGAAAAAAATTGCATCATTCATCTCTAAAAGCATACTAGCAGGGTACCCGCGCAATGCGGCGGCGGGTACCCAGTGACCAATTTTGTGGCAGCCGGTACGTTTTTTTCTAACAGTAACTTTACGAATGAATAACAACTTTTAATTAAAATAACTATAAGCAATAGCAATGAAAACTATTTCATATCCAAATAAAAGTTCGTCACAAAATTAGTCACCGGGCCGCCGCAGCATTGCGCCGGCTACCCTGCTAGTTGGTTAATTACTTGTTCTTTAATTTTTTAAGTTTTCAATGTCTTAGTCAATAAATTGTGATAATAAACATTTTTGTTACAAATATCAAAAATTTCATGTAACATATTTCAACTCTTTAGACCTTTTTAGTTAATACATATCGTCCCTTTTTTATTAGTATTCTAACCGATTATGTAAACACAAGTCCAGCCCAACTTCTTTAGTTAATACACAGCCTAAGTCCATAAATAATAACTTATCCGTATTATAACTACCCTAATTTTGTGTAAACCTAGTCACACTTATACACATAAAACGCAGCCACACTCTTTTTCTTAGTAGCCACCAAACAAAAACAGATTTACCTTGTTTTTCTTGTTATAATCGAAAATAAACAAATGAAAAACCAAACCACAAATGTGAACGAATCAAAACAGCTCCTTCGTTTCTATCTATGTAACCACACACACAGATAAAGCAACAATCGTCTTTCTTCTTTTCTTGATTGTTCGAAACCCAACACAAACATGTGAAACTCAAGATCAAGATTTCGACTCAAAGGCTTTTCAAAGATTTCAACTCAAATATACGTTTTTAGTTGCAGAAACACTTTTAAATGGCCCAAAAAGGCTTCCAACACGTTTCCTGCACAACACAAGATGTTTCCAAATGACTTGAAATGTTTCCTAGTTTCCAGAAACGTTTCTGAGGCGTTTCACATTTTCGAAACGTTTCGGGTACGGGAGACGGCACCCCGACGGCGTTTCCGTGCAACATAAATGGTCATCAAGCGACAGGTCCACAAACATATAATTAATCTTGCAGAAAGTACCCGTAAGAGTTGGGGTGCGAAAGTGAGGGTATATTGAGGACTATTTTTGCTGTAGATGCTCCTCACAAAGGATTAAAAAAAACATTTGTGTGTGAGAGATATGAAATGATTTGTGTGGATTTATATGAAGGTTGCAGTCACACATTTTTAATAACCATTATTGATAGTAATGATAATTAGTAGTTACATGTTTTTAATAATTATTTGTGTGTATGCATTGAAATGAGTTGTTACAAGTTAATTAAAAACATTTAATTTTTCATATGCATTTATTAACTTTTACACGTTTTATTTGATCTATTTGACTGCATTAATGTGGATGAACAACATTTGCTAAATTGTTTAAACATTTGCTAAATTATTTATGATTTCCTTTAAAGGAAATGTTTTTGTTTTATTTTTTTTAAAACTTCTAAATATAGATGTTCTAAAAATATTATAAGGTAGCAAAGATATTGTCTAACGTTTATTGACAGAGGGATGTAAATGTAATAATCTTTATGATAGGCAATGTAAAGTAGGGCTGCAATCGAGTCAAGCCGAGCTCAAGCTCAACAAGGCTTGAGCTTGGCTTGAAAGAAAAATACTAGGCTTGAGCTTGGCTTGATAGCTTGTCAAGCTTTCATCATCCAGGCTTGAGCTTGGCTTGAGTAGGTTCGAGCAAAGCTTGAGCTTGGCTTGAAAAGCTTGATCGAATACAACAATATTGTATTCAATAGCTAAACTCAACAATAAATATATGTATAAAGTAAAACAAGCTAAAACCATATTTGAAAACCAAATTAGATTGATTTAACACTAATAAAACCAAGAACAACATTCTCGTACCTAAGTCGAACATCAAAATGAAGCATAAGCCAAAGTACTAATTAAAGTTCATGTCTAAAACATATCAACAAAATATATCTCGTGAGGCTTCATAAGGTTCACAGATCTTGAATTCTTGAGTAAAATGATCTTCTAACTTGATGATTTCCTTAGCATTCTATTGTAAGAACTTAGGAGTTTATATTGTGTTAGTGTTTGTCTACTTGAAGAAAAGATATTAACTCATGCATCGTACATAAAGATATCTTGGCTTCATGCATTTGCAACTTGCAAAAAGTTAACTACACTAACAATAAAAGTGCAATACTATTTCAACACTAAAGATACATCAGATCCTTACAATAAAAGTGAAAATACTATTTCTGTATTTCACAACTAACCACTTATCGACACACTCACAATGATACCTATGACAACAACGTGGTAACACTTTAACTTTAACGCCATCATCAAAACTAGCTGCAAGAAACAATAAACATGTTCCTGTTGCCACTTTGTTACAGATTACCCTTGATGATATACCCCATTTTGCAGCCTTAATGATCATTACCGAGTTGAGTACATAAAATGAGCAACTTTTCTAGAATACATTATCCAATATTTACGAACTAAGCCCTTATAATTAGCTTAATAACCAAATTTGCTCCTAATTACTTATATGAAATTTATATGAAAATATCTATATTAAAGATTGATAAAAGCTTGATATGAGCTCGAGCCAAGCTATCCAAAGCTTGAGCTTGGCTTGTTAAATGTTTCGAGCTAATTTTTGGGCTTGAGCTTGATAAAAGCTTGACTCGATCGAGCCAAGCTCGAGCTCAAGCTCGAGTTGCTTGATAATAGCTTGACTTGATTGCAGCCCTAATGTAAAGTATGTAAACTATGAAATTTGAGTAATGGTTATGTATTTTAGAATTTACTCTATAAAAAAGATAATAATAATAATAAAAAATAAAATAAATGGTAAAAGATATTGTTAGCCCAAAAGTTTTTGCTTAATCTCAACAGCCGGAGTAGACATTACACTCCACCACCACTGTCACCACACTCTCAATCTCCAATCAGTCCCAATTTCTCACACCTACCCAAACATCCATCCCACAATATGATCGATCACACAAACTCACTTCCAGACGAATGCCTAGCCCTAATTTTCAACTTCCTAACAACCACCAACGACCGAAACAATTCATCACTCGTCTCACACCGCTGGCTACGAATAGAAGCCCAAACCCACACTCACCTCACTCTCTTCGCCCATTTAAATCTCCGACCCTATATTCTTTCAATGTTCACCCGATTCAACTCACTCACTCAACTCGTTCTCCGCAACAGCTACTGTACATCCGTTGATTGTAGGTTTAGTGATTTAGGTATCTTTGAGTTGTTACATAACTGTAGTCAGCTTGAGGTTTTGGATGTTTGGAGCTTAAATAACTATCCTGACGTCAAGGCTCCACCGAATTTCAGTGCCGGAGCTGCGGCGAAGTCGCTTAAGGTTATTAAACTTAGGGATGTCAAGAGTGAACGGTTATTCGAACCATTGATTAGCGGTTCTAAGAATTTGAAAAGTTTGAAGTTGATTCGGGGTGGTGGAAAGTGGGACAGGTCGTTGGAGATGATTCCAGATGATAATTGTTTAGCTGAGGTTCATTTAGTGATTTAGGTATCTTTGAGTTGTTAGATAACTGTAGTCAGCTTGAGGTTTTGGATGTTTGGAAGTTAAATAACTATCCTGACATCAAGGATCCACCGAATTTCAGTGCCGGAGGTGCAGCGAAGTCGCTTAAGGTTATTAAACTTAGTTTTGCCCACAATGAACGATTATTTGAACCATTGATTATAGCTTCGAAAAATTTGACAAGTTTGGACTTGAGTTGCTGTGATGGAAGTTGGGACAGGACGTTGGAGATGATTCCAAACGATAGCTGTTTAGTTGACGTTCATTTGGAAGATGTTAATGTGAGTGATGTTGGATTGATTAGTGTTGCTAAGAATTGTAGGGCGTTAAAGAAGCTTTATGTTCATAATTGGGGCGTGAATAAGATAGGAAATGAGGGGTTGATTACTGTTGGGAAGCATAGTGTGAATCTGCAGGAGCTGTCTTTGATTGGGATTGATGCTACTCGTGTTAGTTTAGAAGTAATTGCTACAAATTGTCAAAATTTGGTAAGTTTATACCTTTCTAGGAGTGAGACAATAACTGATGTGGAGATGAAATGTATTGCTGAGAAATGTATTGCTTTGAAGATATTGCGTATTGAGAAGTGTCATGAAGTATCTGATAAGGGGATCGAGGCATTTGCATTGGGTTGTCCGAATTTGGTGAAGATTAGGGTAATAAAGTGTTATAAGGTGACTCGTGAAGTTAGGGACTGGTTAATAGCGAGAAGGGGTGGTCAATTTAAATGCATGTAAGGCCAAAGCTGTGAATGCAATTACTAGTGATAGTGGAGTGCAAGAGCATGTAGAGGAGGTTCCATTGGCAGCAAACGATGTGGCTGTCACTGGACCTGAGCGTGTATCTACTAGCTCTACTCAAGTCGCAATGGTGATCCGTCATCAAACTTTAAGGAGAGCTCATGAATCACTCTTTTTTTTTAACAAACACTTACAATTTGTAGGGAATGATAATTTGACTTGTTATACGCGTTAGCTGATGCTTTTTGAGTACTGGAATTATGGTAACTTGGTAAGTCATTTATCTTTCAAATAGAGACTATTATCTTGTTTGTTTCTTTCATTCTATTTCATTTGGCTTTTGATTTGTTTTCATTGTCTATTTGAGCGGAGCTTATTATTTATTTATTTATTTATTTATTTATTTTTGTTAATTTCTTAATGTTATATTTGGAATTGAGGTATTTTATCCGTTGGGTGTTCATATGTTCATCAGCTTTTCTTCTTGAGTTTTTCGTTTCTTCCAAATAACCAGATTATATGAAAGAAACTGACAAGTAACCAGAATACATGAAAGAAACCGACAATGGAAGTTAGACGATCAGGATGATAGGGTTACTAAACTATGTAAACATGACCCTTTTGTTTTTTCTTTTTTACTATTTGACTATTTTGCTAACCCAGTAAGCCACCCAATTTTTTTTTCCCCTGTTCAACTAACTAAAATGGTGATCAATTGATTCAAACTCGGAAAATTAGTATGAAAGTCATTTCATCTCTTATCAATTGGACTCTAAACTTGGAAAACAAGTGTAGCAATTTATGTATCAGATAAATTATATATGTAGTCTCGGTACACTCATTTTAGAGCTGATTCACGAGGAATGGTAATTTTTTGCATCTTTAGTCAATCGACCGCGAGTTAGAACTACGCTGGTTTTAGAAAGAACTGAGATTAGAAATTAGCCCATCTTGGACCAGAAACCATTTCACTGTCACTGTACTTTTACCAAAAGCACAAATCACCCAAGTTTTCAACACTTGGCAATTGGGGTAACATGAGTTTCAATCATTTCCTCTATTTATGTTTCTACACGCACCAGAATTGCAGTGGGAGAGCCGACTGAATGAACATATAGAGACGACGAGAAGTAAGGTTTTACCTCTGGGAGCTTCTCGAGATATTGTTTGTGTTGGTAAATCTCTTGAGATAGTCAGGGTTCAATGCAAGGTCCATTCTTGGAGGTAAGAAAAGAATTAGAACCATAGATGTTGGACTGCTTTGGATGAGCTCTACCAAGAGGTTGGGTGCATCAGTTTACGAGTTTAGATATGCAAATAGGCTTGTGATGTTCAAAGCTCCTCCTGTAGGTAACCCGCAGTGTAGCCAACTTCCCAGTATGAAATCAATCTGAAACACATCAATTGAGTGATATACTTGTATGTCAAGATAAATACACGCAACCCTAAAATGTATCCAACCAACAAGCCAAATTGATCTTGACCTTTAACCATAGACAAAGTGTATGTTTTTACACGCTTATAAGCGTGACCATAGTTTTCTGCATTACAAGAGCAAAACTTCTAATGAATTTTTTTACATCACACAACGCGTATAAATTGTGAATTATTACGTCTTCTTATGAGGACCCTAAACAATCAAATTTCTTGTTGCTTGACAGACTTCAATTAGTTATTCTCAATGTGAATCCATAGCAAAAAGTGTACATCATAGCCAACAACCTCAACTTTCTTTCTTTTGCAACTGCTCTTGGCTCCTCGCCAGTTGTATCTAATAAACAAACGTATGTACACAACTAAATAGCCCATAACTAAGAACTCTAATAACCTTAACCAGAGAAGCTTTATTTACATTGTTCCTTCCACTAGAACCACATCATCATCTTCATAGAAAAGGTTCACTCAATGCTGTGTGTCTTCTATTCAAATCTTCAAATACATAAACACTCCCTGAGCATTAAGAAGCTAAAGAAAAAACAATATCTTCAATACAAAGATTTCCAAACTTTATATATTAAGAAGCTAAAACATTGATATCATTATTCGCACCCGCTACACCAAAAAATGCATGCCAAATCCACAAATCCTGCGACGCAACAGCTTCAAGCAATATAGTCGGGTATTTTTTATGACCACTAACATATTGCCCTTGCCATGACACCGGACAATTTTTCCATTGCCAATGCATACAATCGATGCTACCAAGCATTCCCGGAAAACCATGTTCCTTCTCATGTTTTGCATATAGGTTTTGAACGTCATGCATATTTGGTTTTCTTAAAAACTCTGCCTTAAACAAATCAATAATGAACATATTGAAATTATCTAGACAATCACGTCCGGTAAGTGCACTCATTTGCAAATACTCATCGAACGCATCCGGTGAGTTGCCATATGCCAATTGGCGTATGGCCATAGTGCATTTCATGAGAACACTAATACTCATCCGACCAGTAGCAACGGGTGCTTGGCTAAAGTATGCAAAATTATCCGGAAGAGGATCGGCGGTATATGATTCAATAGCGGAAACTATTTGAAGAAATAATTCCCGGCTCATACGAAAGTCTCTAAGAGGATACTTACAATTTTCATTAAAGTAGTCGGCCTTCAAACGCTCCTCTGCAAGCTCACGTTCACGGTAAATAGGGTTACGGGTTAACCGGAATGATGATTGGGCTTCTTCTTCTTCTATTCTCGTGTACTCATAAGCGGCAAAGATTGCTAAAGCGTCGGCTTCATCTTCGAGATCGGAAAGGCTCACATGTGCGGCGTAAGTTGGATGATGTGGATCCATTGCGAAAGAATTTTTGTGGGATATAAAGATGGTTTATTTTTGTGTTTGTAAAAGGGTTAGATAAGATGGGTTTATATAGGTGGGTTCTTTGAAAAAATAAATAAATAATAATAATAATAAGTTAAAAAATAGCCGTTGGATAACGGTAAGGGTTTTTTTTTTTTTTTTTTTTTTTTTTTTTTTTTTCAAACTAGCCGTTGCTAGTTAATAAGTTGGGGGGTTGTTTGTAGCTTTTTTTTTTCTTTCCACGTTCCAACGCAAGTTACTGGCTCAACGTAAGTTGAAACGCAGCACCAACGTGCACACCTAGGAAATGGTTGTAACATGTTAACGCACATTGATTTCGTGCCATGTAGGATTAACGCAAGGTATCACGTTATGGCTCCCTTGCCTCTAATGTTAGAGAAACGGGATGATAGTTATCTTAAACTATGTAAAACAAGACAATTTCTTTGTCTGCTTTTATGTATTAAGATAGAACTAGGTCTTTTTCTTAAAATCATGTGCTCTTGAATAGTCATGACATATATTAAATTACAACCACGATCGCGTATGTAGGCTTGTTGAATGATAATTGATCCTGAATTCCTGATCTAAATTAGTACCAACTCATTGTAAAAGAAAAGTGGGTGTTCTATTGATAAGGTACAACCGGCTAAATGAGCCTGAATAGCACAAGATTGTTATCCTTCCACTATCAGGAGCGAGGGGTAGTCGCAGCTCTGTGAAATCAGCCTAACGCAGTGCCCCCTTCTTTAGGGACCATGTGACTCGAGCCTTCGCTCAAGCCACATGATCCAACTCTCAACTTGGAATGGGCAAGCCAGTTATTGCTATAAGGCCCAACCGAACTAAACCAACTCATAGTCTAGCCACACTAATACCCCCACTTGGGTTACAGGCAAGTGTTAGTTTATATAAAAACGCATATGTTTTTATAAAAATGTATATAAAAAATCGAAAAACTTTAAATAAACCGAAAATTTTAAATTATAAATGGTCGTTAGTTTAAAGGATTCACACTATAACAGTTGTTTGCCAAAAGGGCTAATGCGTAACTGTTAACGGAATTCACTTAACGCTGGTTAAAACTAGCGAACCACATGGACGATATTTGCAATTTGGGTAAATCACAGAGACAATTCTTGCAATTTACTCTTATATAAATATAAAAAGATACTCGTAAAAGCCCAAAAGTTTTTGCTTAAGGCGGGGGAGCAGCCATTCCGCCACCACGATCACACGCTCTCAACCTCCAACAATATGATGGATTACACAAACTCACTCCCTGACGATTGCTTAGCCCTAATCTTCAACTTCCTAACAACCTCCAACGACCGCAACAATTCATCACTCGTCTCCCACCGTTGGTTTCGAATCGAAGCTCAAACACGCACCCACCTCACTCTCACCACCCATTCAAATATCCAACCCTTTATTCCGTCAATCTTCACCCGATTCAACTCACTCACTCAACTCGTTCTCCGTAACTACTCTACATCCTTTGTTAGCATTAACGATAATGATATGAACCTTATCACATCCATGTCTCCTAATCTCACGCGCCTTAAACTCCGCGAGTGCCATAGAATAACTGATTCAGGTATGGCTATTTTTTCTAAAAACTGTAAGAAGTTGAAGGAATTTTCATGTTTTGATTGTATGTTTAGTGATTTAGGTATGCTTGAGTTGTTAGATAACTGTACTCAACTTGAGGTATTTAAGAAGATACCAGTAATTAATGTTAGAGAAACAGGATGATAGTTATCTTAAACTATGTAAAACAAGACAATTTCTTTGTCTGCTTTTATGTACTTAGATAGAACCTGGTCTTTTTCTTAAAATCATGTGATCTTGAACAGTCATGACATATATTAAATTACAACCACGATCGCGTATGTAGGCTTGTTGAATGATAATTGATCCTGAATTCCTGATCTAAATTAGTACCAACTCATTGTAAATGGTTTAATACACTAATCTTCTTCTTGTATAAAGTTGGCTTTTGAAACCAAGGGATGTTTGTTCTTTTTTGGTACTGCATGTTCTAAAGAACTATTGATTTCACTTTTCTATAGCAAAAGGAATTATTGATTTCAGTATCAAGTTATAGAAGGTTTGGTTACAAAGAATTATCATGTATTCGAGCAAAAGAGGCAAAAGATGTTGAGCCTACCAAGGTCGTTAGATTTGGCTAATCTTTCAAAACATTCTATACTTGAACTTTAACCAAAATTCCATAGAAGGATCAGTAGTACTCCACAAATGATGGGTGTACAAAGAGCATTTGGACCAACATGTCTGGTCTTCGGACAA
Source organism: Artemisia annua (assembly GCA_014162995.1). NCBI lineage: Eukaryota > Viridiplantae > Streptophyta > Magnoliopsida > Asterales > Asteraceae > Artemisia > Artemisia annua. The sequence continues at coordinate 160,761 of LBNU01038936.1, forward strand.
GGATGGATTAGCTCCAACTAAGAACTTTCCAAGTGAGACCACCTTGTCCTATCAATCATTGAGGATATGTTCCTGAAATCATTTCCAGAACAAGCCTCCTAAAATCCGACATAAAGAGATAATGTGTAGAAAAAAGAAAAGAAAATGGGTGTTCTATTGATAAGGTACAGCCGGCTAAATGAGCCTGAATAGCACAAGCTCGTTATCCTTCCACTATCAGGAGCGAGGGGTAGTCGCAGCTCTGTGAAATCAGCCTAACGCAGTGCCCCCTTCTTTAGGGACCATGTGACTCGAGCCTTCGCTCAAGCCACATGATCCAACTCTCAACTTGGAATGGGCAAGCCAGTTATTGCTATAAGAGACCCAACCGAACTAAACCAACTCATAGTCTAGCCCACACTAATAACCCCACTTGGGTTACAGGCAAGCGTTAGTTTTTACAAAAAACTTATATAAAAACGCATATGTTTTTATAAAAATGTATATAAAAAATCGAAAAACTTTAAATAAACGGAAAATTTTAAATTATAAATGGTCGTTAGCTTAAAGGACTCATGCTGCAACGGTTGTTTGCCAAAAGGGGTAACGTGTAACTGTTAACGGAATTCACTTAACGCTGGTTAAAACTAGGGACCAAAATGATCCCACCTTTTCTCTACAAAGACACCGCTTACACTTAGCGAACCACATGGACGATATTTGCAATTTACTCTTATATAAATATAAAAAGATACTCGTAAAAGCCATTCCGCCACCACGATCACACGCTCTCAACCTCCAATCAATCCCAAAACATCAATCCAACAAAACAATATGATGGATTACACAAACTCACTCCCTGACGATTGCTTAGCCCTAATCTTCAACTTCCTAACAACCTCCAACGACCGCAACAATTCATCACTCGTCTCCCACCGTTGGTTTCGAATCGAAGCTCAAACACGCACCCACCTCACTCTCACCACCCATTCAAATATCCAACCTTATATTCCATCAATCTTCACCCGATTCAACTCACTTACTCAACTCGTTCTCCGTGACGACTATTCTTCACCTAGCATAAACGATGATGATATGATCCTTATCACATCCATGTCTCCTAATCTCACGCGCCTTAAACTCCGCCAGTGCCGTCAATTAACTGATTCAGGTATGGCTGTTTTTTTTAAAAACTGTAAGCAGTTGAGGGAATTTTCATGTGCGAATTGTGAGTTTAGTAATTTAGGTATGTTTGAGTTGTTACATAACTGTACTCAGCTTGAGGTTTTGGATGTTATGTGGTTAGTAAGTAGGTTATCTGACGACAAGGCTCTGTCGAATTTCCGTGCGGCGAAGTCGCTTAAGGTTATTCGACTTAGTTTTGTTGATAATTTACGATTATTTGAACCATTGATTATAGCTTCCAAGAATTTGAAAAGTTTGAAGTTGATTTGCTGCCGTGGAAATTGGGACAGGTTGTTGGAGATGATTCGAGATGATAATTGTTTAGCTGAGGTTCATTTGGAAAATTTTAATGTGACTGATGTCGGTGTTTCATCGTTAGCTAAATGTCGTGATTTAATATCATTACATATTGAGAATACGCGATGCTCGGATGTTGGATTGATTAGTGTTGCTAAGAATTGTAGGGCATTAAAGAAGCTTTATGTTCATAATTGGGGCGTGAATAAGATAGGAAATGAGGGGTTGATTGCTGTTGGGAAGCATAGTGTGAACCTTCAAGAGCTGGTTTTAAAAGAGGTTAGTGTTAGTTGTGTTAGTTTAGAAGTAATCGCTACAAATTGTCAGAATTTGGTAAGGTTAGAGCTTTGTAGAAGTGAGACGATAACTGACGCGGAGATGATGTGTATTGCTGAGAAATGTGTTGCTTTGAAGATTTTGTGGATTGAGGAGTGTGGTGTATCTAATAAGGGGATTCAGGCATTTGCATTGGGTTGTCCGGATTTGGCGGAGATTAGGGTAACAAAGTGCAAAAAGGTGACTCCTGAAGTTAAGGACTGGTTAATAGCGAGAAGGGGTGGTCAAATTGAATGCAAGCTGTGAATGCAATTACTAGTGATAGTGGAGTGCAAGAGCATGTAGAGGAGGTTCCACCGGCAGCAAACGATGTGGATGTCACTGGACTATCTACTAGCTCTACCTCAAGTCGCAATGGTGATTCGTCATCAAACTTTAAGGAGAGCTCATGAATCATCCTTTTTATTAACAAACACTTGAATTAGTAACAACTTTTCTGTTGTTGATCTCTATCCGCATTTAGATTCTTATTCAGAAATAATAATACATAGTAGTATTCTATCTAGTGGGGATTGATAATTTGACTTGTTATACACGTTACAAATAATAGAAAAGATCAACGCACCTTAATCCCATTGATGCAATCTGTCAAGTGGCGGATTGGTGATAGATCAAATCCACTAGTCATTGTCACGTATCTCCATCAAAACAGACATTCAGCGAATCTTAATTTTTCACATCAATGATAATTGCCCTCTGTGCATAAAATGAACATTAATTATGAATTGATGTTGTATCAGGAACGACCATCGTAAACATTAATGTCCATAATTTGGGCTCTAAACAACATCTCAACTCTCAAATTCATAAGGGACGACACATCCATACAACATAATATTCACAAAAAATACAAGTCCTGTCAAGCCCCCCCCCCCCCACCCCCCCATGGGGATGTAGCACAACAGTACAGTTTCCTGACCAAACAACCTTGGCAAGCTCGAGCCCAGATCGATTTCAATGGTCTTGCTTTTAGTCATATCTCTGTTTTTCTCAAATAATCCCTCTCACTATCACCAACTGTCCTTTCACCAAAAGCACAAATATCCAACCAAGTTTTCAACAATTATTTTGCAATTGGTGCAACATTAGTTTCTATCATTTCCTTGAGCTGTTCTTTTCTATACGCACCAGGATTGCAGTGGGTGACACAACTGAGCGAATGTAAAGAGATGACGAGAAATAAGGTTTTACCTCTGAGAGCTTCTCGAGGTGTTGTTTTGAGTATCTTCATAAAATGTCTTGAGATAATCAGGGTCTTATACAAGATCCATTCGTGGAGGTAAGTCAAGAATTAGAACCATAGACATTGGACTACTTTGGATTAGCTCTACTAAGAGGTTTGGCGCATCGGTTGATGAGTTTAGATAAGCTGACAGACTTGTGATGTTCAAGGCTCCTCCTGTTGGTAACTCACAATGCAGCCAACTTCCCAGTATGAAGTCAATCTGCAACACATCAATTGAGTGATGAACTTTCAGACAATTTTGTCAGATAACCGACAAGCCAAATTGATCGCTACACATCAACTATGATTGGTTTTTACACCCTTGTAAGTGTGTACATTAATTTCTGGAATTAACTAGAACAAAGCTTTTTATGACTCACTGTATTATAGCACTTATAAATGTAAATACAATTGTAAAAGTGTGAACAACGATTAAAAAGTTTCAAATTATTAAGCCGCGAAAAAAAAAAAAAAAAAAAAAATGTGTTAAATCACTTAACTTTTGTAGTGGTTAGACTCGTAACACCTAATGACATCAAATATAGCCCTCTGTAATCAACGATAAAACTGATTGCCATTGTTCCTCATGAATAATCTACAAGCCATTGCTTGAGTGTTACGTTTAAGTTCATTAGGTATTGCTGATCCGTGTTTTGAAACTGCATTTCGATAATTACCGTTTAATAAAGAATCACATGTAAACATGGTCTATCAGGACACCTGAAAAGGTCCTAATACTACACTTAATGGGACTTTTGATTTTATAGGACCAATATAAATGTGTCATATAGGAAGGGGTTGTAATAGATATCTATGACTCTTTTAGGCGTCTTAAGAGGTACTATCTATACTACATATAAAGGAAAAAGAGTCAAAGTGGAAAAGTGAAAAGTCAATATTGTTGAAATGTTGAAATGTTGAAATCTTATTAAAGGAAATTATGAATGTAATTAATATTATTATTAAAACACCCCATTACTTAAAAGTACAATGATTTATTCACATTGTACAACCAAATTAAATACAACCAATTAAAACACAAACCGGGTTGACCCGGGACGCTTCAAACCCGACGGGTTGAGCCGGTTTAATTTGACCCATTTTCGACCCAACCTAGAAAGTTGACCCGATTTAAATCGACCTATTTTTCAACCGGAACGGTTCAACCGGTTGAACCACCCGGGTTGAACCAGGTTTCAAAACATTATGTTAAATTTCCAAATCTTCAAACTTTTATTGTTTTTCGTTTATAACCTATAAACTTTTTTTATCAATAAACTATGTGTCGCTATAAAATCCCGTTGCTATGCACGGGTACTCGTCTAGTCTTTATAAAAACCAATTTTGTGGTCCTATGTATGATCTATTTTTATGCAATACAAAGTGAGTCCTTATAAACTACAAGACCCTTTATGGTGTTACAAAATCCATGTACCTAACTGTTACATTTAAGGACATAAACGGGCGTCGTAAGAAACTACAATACAGGACACTTTACGGTGTCGATCTATGTAGCATCTTTAAGAGGCTACAATATACCACGTGTCACATTTACCTGACGATCAATGACATTTGCTCATAAATATTTAACGATCAGCAAAAATAAGTAAGGTTATCATAACCATTCAGTAATTAGTTACAAAAGTTTCAACCTTATTAAACAAACTATATGGTCATTAGAAAAATAGTCCTACATTTGTACATAAATTAGGGGTGGCAATCAAGTTGTGTTCGTGTTAACATATTCGGATTCGCGTGTTGACGGGTTAGTATAACCTTTACCTAAACACGACCCATTTATTAATCGTGTCAAGAAACTCAACCCTAACCCACACCTGCATAACACGTATAACCCATTTTTGACCCGTTTAACCTGTTTAAATAAATAAGTCAAGTAGTGAATAAGGTTTGTGATTTGTTGATTTAACTAGTTTAAATGCAAAAATGATATAAGAATTTTAAATATGATAAAAAAATAACAGACAAATAACTATACGACAATTTTCTCTGTTATAAGCGTCAATTTCTATGTTATATGAGGTATAATTGTAATTTTCAATCGTATTAAGTACATAACACAGTACACTTAATTAACATCCAACATAAAAGACATGTTATATATTTTATTTTTAGAGTCTTATATACTTAAACGTGTTCACGGGTTGACCTGTTTAATATTTACTCAACCCAAACACGACCCATTTATTAAACGGGTTAGACGGGTTGACCTGTTTTTGACCCAAACCTGTTTATCCTCAACCCAAACCTGTTTAACTTCATGTCGGGTTCGTGTCGTTTATCGTGTCGTGTCGAGAATTGCCACCCCTAACATAAATACAATAACAGTACTTACAATAACAGTACTTATTTAACCCAATAACAGTACTTATACATCCAACTTGACATTTTTTGTTGTTTATGTAACCAACTTATTTTTTGCTATTATAACACAAACTTTTTGAATTTTGTTTATTGTGTTTATTTTGTGACTATTTTACCCTTACTTTTTTCAAATTTTGAGAGGTAAAATGGCCATTTTACATGAAAAACGGTCATAAAATACACACAATAGATGAAATTCAAAAGGTTTATGTTACAATAGCAAAAAAAAAAAAAAAAAAAAAAAGCACGTTATTCCGCATAACAAAAGGATGAGAAACCTAACAATTAACTCAAAAGTATGTAAGAGGTATTGCAAGCCCTGTACCGGAAGGATAACCCAAAAATATTCGACTAAGACTAAAAAATAAAATACGTATCAATACAAACAACAGTTCAAAAAAGACCACACAAGGTAACAGGGATATAAGACAAATCGGTAACAGGGATTATATCCAAATACAAAATAACCGTTCAAAAAAGACCTCACAAGGTCATTGCGTAAGATAACAATGAAAGCTACCCCGCATGGCTATGCTCCGGAACGGAATCAAGTTTTCTTTCTTCAAAATTAATGGATGGAACAAGAGAAATGGAACCACCGTCATCTTTAAAATCCATGATCTCATAATCATCCGTTGGAAGAGATCCAATGAATGTAGCAAAAGCAATAGCTGTGGAAGAAGTACCAGTCACAATAGTGACCGGACCACTCGAAGGAATGATATCTGAACCCAACAAAACTTCAGTAGAAAGAGGCTTGATCAAAAGAGCAAACACTTCAGTAAGCGTAGGACGACCGGCGGCAATATTCTCCTTAATCTTCTTAACCCTTTGATAAGCAACACTTAGGGATGAAGACAAGAGGGCTTCACCAGCAACCGAATTATCCTCGGCTTTGCAAAGAGGAACATCAAGTTGCTCCAAACTAGGTTGTAAATCAGCCATACCAGGTTTCTCCGCAAGTTGAGCCTCAAGACGGAGAAGGTCCATAATGTCCTCGACACGGGAATCCTTATAAGCTGACAAATCAGCTAACAAGGGGAACTCAAAACCACGGAACGCATGCAAAGCAGCTCCGTAGTCCGCCTCCGCGAAAGGGTTATAGGCAGCAACATCAACAAGCCTCGTACCCACCTTACTGTGCTCAATACCAACAACTAAACCCTCCTGAACTCCCTTCAAAATGGCACAACGCAACACTCTCCCCAAAACAGTAAAAAAAGAAAAATATCATAAAAATTACGAAAGAAAAAAACTACAAATAAAAAAAGGAAAATATACATCGGCAGCAAATTGATGCGTAGATTGCGGTCTACGCAAAAGGTTTTACCTCTCAAGGGATCTTGAGAAGCTTGCAATCCCCACCAGGCAGTGTACCTGACTGATGTAGTATAGTGAGTGGCAAGTACCGGAGGATTGATCGTTCTCTCGGGGAATAGTGTCGTTAGGATTGAAAACTAAGTCAATTAGGTCTAAAGGTGAAGGATGATTCTTTTTGTATTATATATTTTATGAAAGCAGTAAAATCTCGGTTTTGAAAGGAGGGGCAGAATTAGTTGCTAATCAACTAACCCAAAAGCTACTAATTAAACTAATGTGCAAGAAAAGTAAATTAGGGTTCTACAAGGGAAGTGAAGCGTATCTACCTATGATGTGTTACTCCTTGCTAGCTATCCAATTCTACCTATTGAATGTTAACATTGTTGTAACTGAAGGGTTGCTTTCCTTAATACCATTCATGGGGCCGTGTACGATCTTCCCCAACTCTATAAGCTCCTATCCCTTCCTATGGCGACACGTTTAGTATCCTAACCATGGTCTCCTTAATAGTTACTTATGCATTAAAAACAACCAATAAAACTATAGTATACATCCGATTGTCTTTCTTAAGACGTTCAAGCTTGTTACCGTATAGGAGATTAGCCAGTTTTCTTAAGCATAAGGTGAAATTAATCAATCAAACAAGAGACAATAGGAAACAAGAATTATAAACTAAACCAACTAGACCTATTGAAGTTGTCACACCTTAACTGATGAAGATAGACACAAACATCAACAAGGAATCAATAAGATCTAATTAATTATATACATGTTTCACACAATCATAGATAAACACTAGGTGAATTAGCAAAACATAATCAATGAAGAGCAATCAACAATAATGATAATTGAAGACATAATATAAGATTGAATCAATAAACAAACCATTACAAGATGTTTATGGAGTGATTAAGACCCTCTAAGTTGCTGGAAAAACACCTACCCTAACCCTAGAATCGGACTTAGTGTTTGGGGCTTACAAATAATGAAGTTATGATGTTTTATTTACAGGCAGTTTTTTGTCCGCGGCATTCTGACGGCGTCAGCTCGTATAACCTGACGGCGTCACGCCCATTTTAACCAACTTGTAGATCTTTTCGTCCCGATTCCGTGGCCTCTTGAATCACCTAAATCCGAGTTCGTATGAAGATTTTATGGCCAAAACAGTGACAGCTGCTCCGTGCGTAAGTTATGATTGTTTTGATTAACTTGTGACGGTTCCACTTTTCTTCTTGTGCAAGTTGTCGTTCTGACGTCGTCACTCTATGGCTTCTGATTTCATCAGGTTGAGTCCTGACGCCGTCACTCTTTAAGTCTTCTGGGCCGTCTCTTGTTAACTTAAGGCCAGACGGCCTCACTTCAATTGCACCGGACGCCGTCAGGTACAAATCTTCAAAATCTTTCTGGGGCATCATGTGTAGAATTCCACCACTTTCATCTTCAAGTGATGGCGTCAGCATCCAAAGCCTGACGCCGTTAGGTGTAAAATCCTGACTTTCCTTGGTCTTTTTGTTTTCTTCATTCTTGAGCATAAAAACGTCCAAAAAGCTCCAAAATGCTTCATATTCCAGAAATCACGTCCCAAGTACCTAAAATGAGAAAAGAAACGATTTGAGGTAATATTTGATCATAAAATCACGATTTAGGGCTTAATGACCGCCTAAAAGCGTGACACTTTTCGCCTTATCATAAATCATCCCCGCTGCAACGTGGTATTAATGAAAACATATGCTCGCCAAAAAATTAGACACCAGTATCCACCGCCGTATTGTGCGGGTACCCAGCTAGTTGTTATTAAGTGTTGAAGAGAAGGGTAAAATAGTCATAAAAATTATTAAATTAGAGTTTTAAATACTAAAGACATTTTTAAAGTTAAATTGTTTATTTGGGTAATTTTGTGAATTTTTTAAGTTTTAAAAAGATGTTGATGTAATTTAAAATTTTACAATGATATTGATGTAATTTAGAGTTTTTGCAAAAAATATAGATTTTTTTTAACACCGCATTGCGCGGGTACCCAGCTAGTTGTTAATAAGTGTTGAAGAGAAATGTAAAATAGTCATAGAAATTATTAAATTAGAGTTTTAAATACTAAAGACACTTTTTAAAGTTAAATTGTTTATTTGGGTAATTTAGTGAATTTTTGAAGTTTTAAAAAGATGTTGATGTAATTTAAAATTTTACAAGGATATTATGTAGTTTGGAGATTTTGCAAAAGACATAGATGAAATCATGAAATTCTTCGTAATTAATTCAATTAATATTTCATCTCGTTCCATTCCCCCTTTATAAGGCTGGCCACATTGGACCGGAATAAATCGATTCGATCTCCTCTGGTGACCGATATTCACATCGGTCGAGACCTTTGTGGTGCTTGGGTTACACATCAGCTGATGATGAACAAAAAGAGTATCTTTCTAATTCTTGACCGACTTTGTTGCACCAATACAATCAAAAAAAATATAACCGTTTGATTATTTAATTAAAAAAAAAACTTTAAAAGAAAAAAGCATTACCACTTTATAAATGACAACCTCAAACACACTTTTAAACACACAATTTCAAACAACATTTCTATCAATACCTTCAAATACATTCTTTTAATTATGTCTTACGAGCTATTGTTTGGTTCTTCGTCTTCCGACGATGATGAAGTTATGAGTGAGTTTACGGAGTTTGCTTGGAATGCTTACCAAGCAGCACAGCCAAAAGTTCCACGAAGGCACATACGTAGGGATCATTCGGGTGCTCATAATCGTTTAGTGGCGGCATACTTCTCCGAAAACCCGCAGTTCAAAGAAAGAACATTCTGTCGACGGTTCCGAATGAGCCGAGAACTATTCACACAAATTGTTCGAGAGGTAACCGATTATTCTCCTTATTTTCAACAAACTCCTGATTGTAGGGGTGTACCTGGTATTAGCCTATTGGTCAAGTGTAATGCGGTCATTCGTCAATTGGGATACGCGGCCGTTCCTATTTTTTTTACGAGAACCTGGCAGTGGCTGCAACAACAACCCGTGGATGTCTCCGTAAGTTTTGCAATGTTATCATAGAGTTATATAGGGCTGAGTATTTGAATTAATATTGTAATGTTTTTATTTTTAATGAATTTTAAATATATTGTTTAAAATGTTTGAATTAAAAAAAAATAAAAATAAATAAATAAAAAAGTCGGTTACTACTGTTGCACATGAGTCATATCTGGTCACTCGGAGATAAAGCTAATGTGGCAGCTAGGGACCCGCGTCACCACTGCTACCAGCCTAAAACCCTGTCCCTTTGTTGCGTATGTGTAAGGGGGGAGGAAGTGGTTCATCCATTCTCCCTCCCATCACTCACTCCCAACCAATCCCCTTATGCCACATCATTCACCCACTTTTTCCATCACTCACTCATATTTTTAGAGGCATCACTTCACTCACTCACTCACTTCAAAAAAACACATGCAACGTTCAAAAAATAAAAAGGATCCAGTGCGTGAAAGTTTCTGGCAAATGATGGATCCCGCACGTGAAGGTACCCCCGGCGGCGGTGTTCCCGTGGATGAAGGCTTCACTCACGTGCCTTCCCGTGCCCACTCCCACCTCTCTAACTAATTGGATCAACTATTTTCATCTGGTGTTCCATTCCCTTTATAAACCCCTTCTAAAATGCTATGTGAGTTTTTTCTTAATCGAATATTCAACCAGTTTCACCTACAATGTATCACCGCCACCGCCGTGTCGATTACACAAACTCACTCCCTGACGAATGCTTAGCCCTAATTTTCAACTACCTAATAACCACCAACGACCGCAACAATTCATCACTTGTCTCCCACCGTTGGTTCCGAATTGAAGCTCAAACACGCACTTACCTCACTCTCAAAGCCCATTCAAATCTCCAACCCTTTATTCTGTCAATTTTCAACCGATTTAACTCACTCACTCAACTCGTTCTCCGTAACTACTCTACATCCCTTGTTAGCATAAACGATAATGATATGATCCTTATCACATCCATGTGTCCGAACCTCACGCGCCTTAAACTTTGTTTTTGCGATCGATTAACTGTTTTTTCTAAGAACTGTAAGGAGTTGAAGGAATTTTCGTGTGCGAATTGTGAGTTTAGTGATTTAGGTATGCTTGAGTTGTTAGATAACTGTACTCAACTTGAGGTTTTGTCTGTTACGTGGTTAGTAAGTAGGTTATCTGACGACAAGGCTCTGTCGAATTTCCGTGCGGCAAAGTCGCTTAAGGTTATTAAAGTTAGTTTTGTTTGTAATGAACGATTATTTGAACCATTGATTATAGCTTCCAAGAATTTGAAAAGTTTGAAGTTAATTGGCTGCGGTGGAAAGTGGGACAGGGCGTTGGAGAGTATTGGAGATGATAATTGTTTAGGTGATGTTCATTTGGAACAAGTTAATGTCACTGATGTCGGTGTTTCATTGTTAGCTAAATGTCGTGATTTAATATCATTATATATTAAGAATGTACTATGCACGGATGTTGGATTGATTAGTGTTGCTGAGAATTGTAAGAGGTTAAAGAAGCTTTATGTTGATGATTGCGTCCGGAATAAGATAGGAAATGAGGGGTTGATTGCTGTTGGGAAGCATAGTGTGAACCTTCAAGAGCTGGTTTTAAAAGGGGTTAGTGTTAGTTGTGTTAGTTTACAAGTAATTGCTACAAATTGTCAGAAATTGGTAAGGTTAGAGCTTTCTAGGAGTGAGACGATAACTGATGTGGAGATGATGTGTATCGCTGAGAAATGTGTTGCTTTGAAGAGTTTGTGTATTGAGGAGTGTTGTGTATCTAATAAGGGGATTGAGGCTTTTGCATTGGGTTGTCCAAATTTGGCGAAGTTTAGGGTAACAAAGTGTAAAAAAGTTACTCGTGAAGTTAAGGATAGGTTAAGAGCGAGTAGGGAGTCGTTGTGGTTACATTATATCCACTAGTGATAGTTGAGTGCAAGAGCATGTAGAGGAGGTTCCACCGGCAGCAATCGATGTGGCTGTCACTGGACATGAGCGTGTATCTACTAGCTCTACCTAAAGTCGCTATCTGCTCTTGAATCATCCTTTTTTTTTTGTTAACAAAACACTTGAATTAGTAACAACTTTTCTATTGTTGATCTCTATCCGCATTTAGATTCTTATTCAGAAATAATAATACATGGTAGCATTCTATCTAGTAGGGAATGATATATTGACTTGTTATACACGTTACTTGTTGACTTTTGAGAAGTACGGGAATTATGGTAACTTGGTAAGTCATTTATCTTTCAAGTAGAGACTATTATCTTGTCCGTTTCTTCATTCTATTTCATTTGGCTTTTGATTTGTTCTCATTCTCTATTTGAGCGGAGCTTATCATTAAACCTTTTTTTTTTTCATTTCTTAATGTTATATTTGGAATTGACGTCTTTCATCCATTGGGTGTTCATCAGCTTTTCTTCTTGAGTTTTTCATTTCTTCCAAAATGGGTGGTTTAAGTGGACAACACACACACACACACACACACACACACACACACACACACATACATATATATATATATATATATATATATATATATATATATATATATATATATATATATATATATATATATATATATATATATATATGTGTGTGTGTGTGCGCGCGTGCGTGCGTGATTATGACATCAATTCTATTGGGTCTACTGCTGCTTCAGTTTTACTTCAATGTTTTGATCTCAACACTTATAACTATTGTAAATACTTTACTTATAAATGTGACCATGTTTTCCTGCAGTTACATGAACTTATAGATGTAGTTATGTTGTAGACGTGTATAAGTGTGAACGTATGGAGAAACAATTACACATTTTCTTAAGTCACATAATCAGAAATTTGGTATGATATCTAATTTCACTGAGACATAAGGTACTGTGTCCATGTTTTGAAACCACAATTGGATGCTTACCATTTGAAAAAGACTTATTTGTGATGTCGAATTTCTCAATGATAATAACAATAGAAATAACTGTATATTGAAGAAATGTTATTTTATGCAGGGGTAGCATGTTGTTTATAGACTATGAAATGCCAAATTTCAAACGAAGGAAACCGACTATAAAAGTTAGTTGGGATGATAGAATTTCTAACCAAGTAACCAGACTATATGAAAGAAACCGGCAATGGAAGTTAGACGATCAGGATGATAAGATTACTTAGCTATATATGTAAAACATGACCATTATGACCTTTTTTTTTTCTTAACTATTTGACTGTTTTTGCTAACCCAGTATGCCCTTCAATTTTTCATTTTCGTTTCCCTGTTCCACCAACTAAAATGTCGATCAATTGGATTCTAACTAGGAAAATTAGTATGAAAGTCATTTCATCTCTTATCAATTGGACTCAGGGCCGTCCCATTGATTTGGGGGGCCCGGTGCGAAATCACAAATGAGGCCCCCATAATCCAATTCTTTCACTCTTTTTGTATGTGGCCCAAAATTTGTCTTCTATTTTTTGTATGTGGCCCGGTTCAATTTTAATAATATTTAACAAAGACACTAAAAATTCAAAACGTTTATATATAAAACGTTTATTAAACTAAATTGGGGGCCTCTTACAAAGAGGGGCCCGGTGCGGTTGCACCACTTGCACATGCTAATCGCCGCCACTGATTGGACTCTAAACTTGGAAAACGTAGCCTCAGTACAATCATTTTAGAGCTGATTCATGATGAATGGTAATTTTTTTGCATCTTTAGTCAATCGACCGCGAGTCAGATTTCACCTGGTTTTAGAAAGTGCTGAGATTAGACCTTATCCCATCTTGGACCAGAAACCATTTCATTCACGGTTGGTTAGCTTCCTAGGGGGAACTACAGGTGCAATTACAATGCATTGTCCTGATATCTCACAAATTCTATGGGGGATCAGAGCAAACTTGTACTGTATGATATTTGGCTAGTAAATAACAAAGATCGATTGGTTCGAACTATGGCCTTTCCCAGTTCAATGAGCTGTCTTGATATGCTCTCAACATCAAAGTTGAACATGATTAAAAAAAAAATGTAAAATAAAAGTGGTTGTACTTTTGAGATGGTTGGCAAGATGAGCCGCCCAAGCTCATTATACTTTTGAGATGATGTACTCCTATAGCTCTTTTTTTTAGGCTTCTCTTATTGATTCAAGTCATTTCATGTTATATAGATATCAATACCTAAAAGAGCAAATGAACCAATGTTAAAGTAGAATTGGAGGGGTGAGCCAAGCCAAGACAATAGTGCAGAGCGAGCCGATGGCTCTAATAAGAACAGCTACCAAACTTGATCTAAGCCAAAAGGCCTAGAAAAAGGTATGCCTTGTATCCCTTTGGGCCTTGGTTTTTATAGCAGTATCCTCTTAGTTTCTTTGGTTAGGCGATGTGGGATACATACCAATTAACCTTTAGTTCTCTACTTTGACTGCTTTATACATGCTAACCTTGTGCACTGCTCCTTGGCTAATTAAGCTTGCCATAATCAGTATCAATTATAAGCTTCATGCAAAAATTTCAGCCGCTAACTACACAGATTAATCTATTCGAAATATATCAGCTTTAGTCAGACCTAAAAAGCAAGATGTTATAACATCATATTATGAGGACCCTAACAATCAAACTTCTATTTTGCTCGAGGGACTTCAATTCGTTATTCTGAATGCGAAAATATTTGTTTCTTCTGCAACAGCTCTTGGCTCCTCGGCAGTTATATCGGATAATCAAATGTATATACACAACAGCTAAATAGCCTATAACAGTCAAGTAGTCAACTGATAAGCAAATCATAACAATATAAATAGATAATGTTCATTTCATATCATATACCACAATCTCGCAGCTAAGAATTCTAATAACCTTAACCAGAGAAGCTTATTGTTCCTTCCACTAGAACCACATCATTATCAAAGAAAAGGTTCACTAAATGCTATATGTCTTAACTATTGAAATATTTAAATCCATAAACACATCAGAACATAAAGAGGGTAAAAGAAATATTATATATAAAAGATTTCCAAATATTATATATAAAAGGCCATAAGGTGCCGGTCTTCTTCAAACAAGCTACTCAGGTCAAACTTTAATAAGATTTGGAAGGTCCGATACCTGGAGTCTCTTTATATCATTTGCAGTCACCTTGGTTGACTCAAAGCTTAGTGTTTCAGCTTCTTTAATGGCTTCAAATGTTGGAATCCACTACTGGTTACTCGCGAATCTAATAAGTTTAGAGCAGGCAACTGTGTCAGACCTGCATCCGAAGTGACCCACAGTCAATTCAGCCAACACTTCCCACAGATAGTTCATTATTGTTTATCTTTAACTAATAAAATCTACTGCATTATTGTTTTTGAGAAGATACCAGCACTTGATCCCATTGATGCATCTGTCAAGCGGTGGTTTTGTGATAGATCCAGAATCCACGAGTCATGTCACTTTCATCCATCAAAATAGAACGATTTCAGCGATCTTAATTTTATTACTTCATGTGATAATTTACTCCTTGTGCATAAAATGAAACATTATTATGAATTTGATTGTTGTATCAGGAACGATAAAACAAATTTCTTCGCTACTGCTATTGTGCGACTTCCAAATTTGTTTAATCTTAGTTTCTACAATACCACATTAAAACTAAGCATGAGATAAACTATTGTTCTAGCAATAATAGCTTAAAAATAAAGTTAATTAAAAAGATAATAACTTTGTTCTTAACATTGCCAAAAAACAAACATTCAACTTAAAATCCAAAAAAGAAAACAAACCAAAATTAAATAAACAATTGTTCTAGCAATAATAGCTTAAAAATAAAATGTTGAAGATGAGTTTTCGAATGAAAAAACATTCAATCTTTTTCTTGCTTGACCTCAATCAACGCCTTCTTTAACTTAGTTTGAGTAGCTTATTCATCACTGTAGTTATCCTGGTCAATGTAGTTCCTCTTCTTCCCTCCACTGCTTCCTCCTCCTGAAGCTGATGATAACATTGGAGATTCTGTACCCTCAACACTAAATGGTACAATATCAGCGTACCTAAACTTTGACTTGAAAACCACAGACCGTGGTGTCACGAAATCATCATTGACATCCTACATTAAGAAAGATTATCATCATAATATGCTTACATAAAGCATGCTTTTATCAAAATACTACATGAATGCTTTTGCTGCCTAGAACCTGCTCAACTATGAAATCCTTCTTAAAAGTATTAATAAGCTCCAGGTCATCTGATGATATGGCTTTGACCTGATATACATAGCTGTTTTTGTTGATGTTCCACTGGGTAAAAAGAAAATTGAACAACATATTTTTTCCAACCATGACATTGAGTTCTGGCGGAAAACCATCATCACCAGTTCTATTAGCTCTTGTGCGGAGCTCAATACATGGTTTGTCCACAAACTTGATGATTATATCATTAACAATCACCAAAGAGGTAGAGCCAGAGTCATCGATAACACGAACAATGACTTTGTACCTGAAAATGTATAATAATTTATGTTTAAATGTACTGTTATTAGATATGAGAAATGAAATTAGTAAATTGTTTCCAGTTTAACAAAAACCTTTGAACAAGCACTTGCTCGCCATGAACCTCACACTGGTACTTTTTCTTTTTCATTGAGGATGACCTAGATGAAGACTGGCCATCAGTCTTTTCCTAAGCAGCCCTACTTCATCTAATACATGCCAAATAATCTCATCCATGTTCCTTATTGATCTTATGGATTTTTGCATAGACAATGCAAGTAGTTTCGTGTAATTAAAATTAAATTCATATAATTGGTGACTTATCTGATTTCTATATATGAGATAAAGACATGAAAAACTTCCAGCTTCTGAATCTCTTATTGCTCCCACAGTTGTTTTGATGGTACCCTCAAAGAAAGACTCTGGTGTCACAACAGTCTTGACATGTGAAAAAGGATAAACCATATAATTGCTTGGATCGTGTCCATCCTTTTTTTAATACCTACATTTATAGTTTAGATATTAAATGTTAGAATTTTAATATCATGACATTCATATAATAATTATATCAAAGTAGCACATAATAGCGGAAGCAATAGGATCAAGTATAACATATAATTATTAACCAAAACTAAATAGAAAAACATACCTCAATTGCACTTCTTGATTAGGGATTGAACAAGTGATGAACCCTAATTAGGGTTTATGTAGATCAATGAATAACCCCTTACCTTTTTGTTATTCGATCTCTTGATAACAACAATAGTGTGTTGTTACCTCGTTCTTGTACACACAAACTAAACCGTATCAAGGTTATGCAAGTAAACTACACAAGAACAAGTTTTTGATAAAACAAAATCGAATCCCTAAAAGTTTAGGGTGTTCGACCGGTTTTGAGACAAAGAGGAGAAGAAGAAAACTTTTGGTTATTGTGTGTGCACAAAAGGTAAGAAACCAATAACCCTTGATTTGTATTTATAGGGAAACAAAACTTGGAGCCAAAGTTAGGGCAAGGGTGCCCCTCCCCTTGGTTCGGCCGACCTACACAACCCACAAGGGTTCTAGATCCTTCTTTGTTTCCTAATAATACATAACCTCTTCTTTCCTTATATTCGTCTAACGGTCGTTAGTCATTTAACGGAAAACACTAACGGTCGTTACATTCTTGTGTCTAATAATAAATATAAAATACATTTATTATTTTTCCTTAATACTCATTTGTATCGTGTGCAATCCCGAGGTCTCGTGTTCGATTCTAGACATTTATCGTTAATAAAATTAACTACAATTTAACAATTAGTTACAGCTTGTTCCCCAACAACTTGCTCAAAATTGTCATCCAGAATGTTGTTCACGAACTCAACAACACCCTCCTTAACACTTTCTGGTTCCACAAGAGCGCCTTGCCTGGGTTTAAGAGGCTTACCATCCGCCCCTAATAATTTCCCATAAGTGTTATGAAACTTTGAGACTAAATCACTTAGCATCGAAAAGTTAACATTTATATCAACACTCTCAGAATTTGCATTCGTACTGTTATAAGGTATACTACCATCTTTTTTCTTCTTTTACCCCTTCTCCCTCTCGAATCCAAAAAACCACTAATCATACTCAAAATATGCACACAACAATAAAAAAGCAGAAGCGCCCGTAGCATCTAGCTTCAATAACATAGAAAGAAATTAGAAGTACAGTACTATCTTAAACTTAAATAACGAATAAACCCTAATAAAAATTAGGGCTTGGAATTGAGCATAAAAAGATCCTTAGTCACTCTCCATGTAGCGTAATAAATGAATAATTAGAGTATTAATAATCGTCCGAAAAACAACCCTAACTAGCGATCAAAGGAAAAGAAACTCTAAAAATCGAAACCCCAACACGAAAACATAGTTTGTTCTAATAACAAAACACAAAACTAAAGTAAAGATGAAACAGAGAATGCTAAATTAATAATCAAATCAGGTTTGTTAGAAGATTTGGTGTGAAAAACGAATTGAGGAAAAAACAATTTGGGGATCGTGTGTCACCAAAAATCGCCAAAAGGGGGAGAGGTTTTTAGGTATAGGATAGATAACTCTCAACATCCTCTTGCCTATCATAGCTTTGAAAATATTATGAAATATTTCGTATACTACTTCTTTGCCGCGCTGTGTTGCGCAAACTCTCAGGTTGTATTTTAATTGGTGATGGCAAAAACATATTAATCTAAAATTTTCTATTGCATTATTGATTTTTTTAATTGCATTGTATTTGAGCAACATATATTTTGTAGTATGTTGTTTTTGGTTTTATATATATTGGCTGTTAAAAAAAGGCGGCATATCTTTAGTTTTAGCATTTTTACCTTTAGTTGATGCGCTAATTTGGTAGGTGATGGATAATGTGATCCGTTTTGTGCTTTCTTAAACCAAATGAGTGGCGCGATGACAAGGTTTTTTATTTATTATCGGAGGAACCAATTCTTTTTCCGTTAAAGAAACTCTTGTTCATATCGATAATATCATTTTGCCGGATGTTCATACCCCTACTAGATGGATTCATTATATCCTGAAAAAGGTCAACATTATGATTGGAGAGCTTTGCGAGATCGCCTTCCCAAACGCTGGAATCTAAGCAGGAAAGGTATTGAGTTAAACTCTCTTCTATATCCTGTTTGTAACCAAAGTCCGGAGCTCATAGATCATGTTTTTTTTAATTGCCCGTTAGCTTATGAGATTTGGCATAAAGTCTTTGTGTGGTTGGATATCTCCTTTCCTGTTATCAATTCGTTTACTGCCGGTAGAAGATCTCTGAATTAATCCTCACGCTAAGCATGTAGCGCAGTCTATTTTTGTTGTCTCGGCTTGGTTTATCTGGAATTTTCGCAATGGTTTCATTTTAAGTCACAAGCATCCTATTCGGCAAGACATTTTCGATAGTATAGTTGATCTTTCTTATGTTCGGTTCTCAAATAGATAGAGAAAGTTGAACATTTCTTGGACTATCTGGATCCAAAATCAGTTGGTAGCTCCTTATTTGTAATTCTTTTTCTAGTTCCTTGCTAGTTTTAATAAATTATGTCATTCAAAAAAAATAATAATAAAAATTTGGTTGTATAAACATACAACCCAAAAAGCCCTTAAACATATATTTTAGACATAAATTTGACAAAAATAATCAACATATATCCTAATAATGATGTCACATCGTTGAATAACTTTCACATAAGCATAAAATCGAGCATATACCGTCTCTTCATGATGAAGTTTAATTTGTATCAAATTATTTGACAAGTAGTTGCATCCGAAAATGGCAAGTAAACTTTAGATAAGCAAATGAAAAAAGCAAATAAGAAACACAGTTAGCTACTCTTAGAGCACTTGCAATGGTAACGTGATGCCTGCGTTAAGGGCTTAAAATCTTGCGTTAAAGTGGAGTTAACCATTTCGAGGGTCTAAGTTAAAGCTGTGTTAACATGCCGTATTATCCCATTAACATTGAGTTAAGGTGGTGTTTGTAAATATATATATATATATATATATAAATAACCATTTCATGGAAAGTCCATCACCACAAAAAAAATTTCAAAAAAATATTTTCGAAAGAAAATAGGAAAAAAATTTTAAAAATTAGAAAATAAAAAATATATATATAAAAATTTTACAAAAAATAGAAAATAAAAAAATTAATAATTAAAAAAAAAATATTTCCGAAAAAAAA